>SJYC01029556.1:0-53905 GCA_006408675.1 Madoqua kirkii | reverse complement strand
TATTTATAGCTATTAAACATCTGCTAAAAGGGAAAAAAAATTCAGATCAACAATCTAACTTTCTACCTTAAAATATCAGAAAAAAAATTAAATCCAAAAGCAAGGAAAAGAATGTATAATAAACATTACAGCAGAAATGAAATAAAGATAAGAAAAGCAAAAGGAAAAACTAAAAGGAAAAAATAATTAGACTAACCACCAAAAAAAAGTAAAAATTACTAAAATCACTGCTGACCTTATGAGAAAAGGAAAAGACATACTTTTTAATACATATCTAAAATCATAATAATAAGATGAAATAGACAAACTCCTAGAAACACACAAACTGGTGAAATGACTCATTAGGAAACAGAAATCAGATAGACTTATAACAAGCAAAAAAACTGAATTAATAATTTTAAAACTGTCAACAGTGAAACGCTTGGTCTTCACAAGCAAATTCTGCCAAACATTTAGAAAGAATCAAGACTTCACTAGATATCCCTCAACTATGCCCCACAAAAAACAGAAGAGAAGGGAATAGTTCCCAACTCATTATACAAGGCCAATGTTACCCTGATATCAGCACCAGCCAACAATACTCAAGGAAAACTGCAGACAAATATCCCTTAGGAATATAAACACAAGTGCGGAAAGTGTTAGCCACTCAGTTTTGTCTGACTCTTTGTGATCCCATGGACCTCCAGGCTCCTCTGCCAATGGGATTTTCCAGGCAAGAATACTAGAGTGGGTTGCCATTTCCTTCCACAGGGAATCTTCCCAACCCAGGAATCGAACCCAGGTCTCCTACATTGCAGGCAAACTCTTTACCATCTGAACCACCAGGGAAGTATAAAAGTCTTCCATAAACACACAAGTCTTCAACAAAATACTAGCAAACCAAATCAAGTAATATGTCAAAAGGATTACAAACCATGGCCAAATGGGATTTATCTTAAGAATGCAAAGGTGGTTTAATATCTAAAAACCAAGCAATGTAACACACTGTATGAATAGAATAAAAGAACCAACTGATTACCTTTAAAAATAAAGGAAAAAATCATTAAAAAATCCAAATACCCTTTCATGATGAAAACATCCAATGAACTAGGAATAAAAAGAAAACTTCCTCAATCTGATAAGGAGCATTTCTGAAAAACCCATAGCTAACACAGCTAAAATCGTATTTAATGATGAAATACTGAATGCTTTCACCCTAAAATCAGGAAAAAGAATGTCCACTCTCACTACTTCTATTTAACTGTAGGATCTAACCAGGGCATTTATATTTGTTTGATGCAAGCAGCTGCCACAAACCTCCAATTTGTAGAAAATGCAGAACCTGCAAAGCTCAATAAAATAAGGTATGCTTCTATATAGAAAATTCTAAACACTCCACTAAAAGCCTGTTAGAATAATGAACTGCTTCAGCAATGTGGCGGGGCACAATATTAATATACAAATATGAGCTGTATTTCTATACTAGCAATGAGCAATCCAAATATGAAACTAAGAAAACAATCCTACTTATAATGGCAGCCAAAAAAAAAAAAAAAACCCTTCTACTGGTAAAGTTAACAGACGTGTGAGATAGTTACTCTAACAACTACAAAACACTGTTGCAAGAAACTAAAGAAGCTAAAAATAAATGGAAGGGCATCTCATGTTCATGGATCTGGAGACTTAAGATGTTAAAATGACAATAATTCCCAAATTGATCTACAGTTTCTGTGAAAGCCCCAGCTGCCTTTTTTGGGCAGAAATTGACAAACTGATCCTAAAGTTTATATGGAAATGCAAGAAGCGACCCAGGGTAACTAAAGTAACCTTAAAAAAGAATAAAGTTGGACAATTCAAATGTTTTAATTTCAAAACATACCCCAAACATACCCCAAAGCTACATTCATCAAAACTGCATAGCAATGGCATAAGGACAGACATACAGATCTACGAAATAGAATTGAGAGTCCAGAACTAAACTCTCAATTGATTGTTGACAAGGGTGCCAAGACAATTCAATGGGGAAAAACAATCCTTTAAAAAAACTCTGTTCAGACAGTCACAAATTTATATACAAGAAAATGACATTCGACTATACCTCATATCATATACAAAAATTGACATAAAATGGATCACAGACTTAAGTTTTAACTCTCAAATTAAAAGATGGTTTCTCATGAGAAAAATCTTATCAACTTAATTACCAATTTTAACAAAAGCAGGGAAAAAATGATTACTTCAATAGATGCAGGGAAAAAAATATTCTTAACTTGGTAAAACATTTTTTATTAGAAACAGATCACAAACATCAGACTCATTGGTAAAACTTCAGTAGCATTTTTTAAATAGCAAAGGTTCTGAATCTTTATTGCACATTAAAGTCGACTGAAGAGCTTCAAAACATGCTGATGTTGGGGTCTCTTCCTCCAGAGATTCTGATGTAAATATTCTGGGATTAAATCTGGGTATCAACATTTCTTTAAAATTACCCAGGTGATTATACAGGTTGACACAATGATATAAGCTATAACTATTTCTAAACACTGTGATAGAGATTCTGGCTGTGTAACTAAGACAAATAGGAAGAACAGTTTTCATTCTTAATGAAAAACTTTGCAAATACCTAAAAATGAACCAAAGTGACTAAGACAATTTAATAGAGGACTCAAAATTTAAGATGTTAATTCCCCAGAATTAAACATAAAGGCAATGCATTCCCAATCAAATCACGAAAAGATTTTTCATAAAACCTGACAAGGTGATTAAAAATACCAAATGAGCAAGACAGGCCTAAACAACTCTGGAGGGAAAAAAAAGAGAGAGAAAGATGAGACTAACCCTTCCAGATGCTAAAACATAAAGTTTATAGCAGTTATTCCCATGTGATTCTGAAGAGGCCAAAAATAATCTGATATTTAAGATAACTTAGGCTAAATGTGTCCTTTTATATCAGTGAGGTAATGAGCAAATTAATAAATGGTGCTTGGAAAACTGCTTATTCACACTGAGAAAAAAAGTCCTAACTCCTCATTACAAAATGAAGGACCACATAGTTGGGACAAAAACCAAAATTTAAAAAAAAAAAAAAAGAAATTAGACTATATTCAAATTTAAAACTCCTAAATAAAAGTTTAAACAAAGAAGCCACAGACTGGGAAAAGATATCTGCAACACACAAAACAAAGAATTATTATACAAAATACATAAACAAAAGCTTGTAAGTGGATTAATAATAAGACAATAGAGAAATGGGGTGTTAAGGAGGGACGGGACAATTCTAGACGAGGAAAAAATCTGAATGATGGCCTAACAACATACAGAAAGATTTTCAACCTCACTACTAGTCAAAAAAATACCAAATAAAATGAGATATCATTTTTATCAAAATAGTTTTAAACCCATAATAGTAAGTTCTGATTTGGGTGAAAGAATCCTAGTACTTACATTTTATGCTGGGGTAAATGTAAATGAGTCATTTGGAGGGCAAACTACTAATATCCATTGACACTAAACATTATATATCCTGTGTTCCAGCAATTCTATTCATATTTGAGAAACTCTCAATTCAAAGAATCTTCTGTGATGATGGAAACTGTCTATATTTGCTATCCAATATGGTAACCCTATGTATCTACTGAGCACTTGAAATGTCATTAACTGAATTCTGAATTTTATTAAATTTCATTGACCGTAATTTAAACTTAAATAGTCACATGTGACTAACAACTACTATATAGGACAGCACAGCTCTGGAGAAACGTTTGCATATGTTTATAAAAATATGCTTCATATGGAAGTATGACAATCCATAGAAGACTGTTTAAGTAAACCACAGTAACCCACACCATGCAGTTTTATGTGTCTGTGAACAAGAGAAGGTACACTGATGGACACCAGGTGGAAGGATCTCAAAGACAGATTGTATTATAAACTTCATACCCCCATACACTGAGTTTTTTAATATCTAAATTTGTATTGTCATTTTGGTATTTGCTTTATATAAATGTTATCGTACCAAACAGACGAGCTATAGAGGTCTTGAAGTAGCCCACCAAACTGATACTATAACTGAGAAGCCACAAAAGGGGAAGGTTCAGGAAGACATTAACATGAGTCAATTAACATACTGTTCTTGTTGTTAAAAATCAATATAGAGTTAGACTTTGAAAATCATCAATTTTCAAAAGTGGATAATTATGACAGAAACCAGAAGTGAAGAAACAAAGGGTTCTAACCGTCATACCAGAGCCATGAGAATGTCCATGACCGCCATGCTTGAAAACAAATATTCCCACTAGGTTTACCACAAACCCAAGGACTGAAACGAGAAGCAGTCTCTCATGATGCACATCTGGAGGGGCTAATGCTCTCTAGAAAACACAGAATACAAACAAACTGTATTGATATATTTTCTGACTAATCAATTGATAGAAATAAAAAGCAATTAAAAAATTATTTTATTTTCAGAATTAAAACCACTCCAAAATTGTCTGCCAGAACAATTAACAGAAATAAAACCATTGCTCACATATTTCAGAAAAGGTAACAATTATTATTTTTAAGTAAGTACACTTAAAGGCATGAATATTTGGACTAAAACCATCCTTCTTTGGAATCTTAAAATACTGTAATTAATTTTAAGTTGATTAACTTTTAAATTTTTACTTGTCTTAAACATCGAAATACTGAAGATTCATTGGCAAAATCCTTAGATTCTTACTTAAGAACTATTTCCAACAGAACTCACCACCAGGATTGTTGTGTGTTTACCTTTCATTGTCAGAACATCATTCACAGCATACAAAGCACGACTATTTGTTTTCAAGTAGTTTCACACAAAATTTTCCAATTATTTTATAAGTTCCTCTTGTATACACATAATACTTTATTCAACCCAAGACTGGCCTCAGTAAATACTCAATGATAGTGTGAAAAAACAGCTCTATTACATGTATCTTTATTAATAAACATTTTCATTACAGAAATGTAATTTACTGGCTCTAATTATTATCTACTATACCTCAACTCCTTCTGAGAAAATAAAAAAAGCAGTGAAGATCAAAAACAGGCCATTGACAAAGCCAGCCAGAACCTCCGCTCTAACATACCTAGAGAAGAGCAAAGTAAAGAACTGAATTATTTCTTTAAAAGAAAACCAAATCATAAATTTATATATATTCAGAGGTACTAAACCATACTATACAGTTATATGTAGCCAACAAAGTCCCAGTATTTATAGTATAGCATTTATATTGTACATGTCATAAAATTGAGAAAATAAATTTAATTACTATGAGTTATGTTTAAAGAAAAATGCCATAAAATACAGAGATATCTACAAGCCAACCAAAAGACCTTTTTAGAGTAAGCAGTTTTCAAGAGACCTTTCAGAGAAATGTAAATCTCAAGCTGCAACTGGAGAAAAAAGAAAAGGACCAGATAAGTGGGCAAAGAAGGAAGGATACAAAGATAAAAAGTTGAGGAAGAGAGCTTGAAAAAGGGTATTTGTAACTCATTAACTCCTTCTTTTCTAAGAACTCCTTATGCTTTTTGCTTTGTATCTTTCAGCTTTCAAATCTCTGGCAAGTAGAGCTTTGATTCAAAGGAAAAATAAAATTAGTTCAGAATTATCCCAGAGACAACTTGAGATTTATATTTCTATCACTCTCCTTCTAAAGATGAATAAATTTAAGAAAAACTCTTCGATTACCTAAATTTTAGAATCAATTCTAGTTTCACATAATTTGAATTAAACTATTTTTAAAATACCTGTCTTTTGTTCCATGGACTTCTGAAGCTTTCTGCTTCCTACCTGTGTGAAGCATTGGGGAAAGATTTTATTTTTTCATGAGCTATATTTGGCTTAGTTAAAGTTATTAGAAACAACTTTAACTTGGCAGTTTAACATGTTCAGACATTATTCAAAGGGTTCTAAAGAGTTAATTCAAAGAGTTAATCACTCTGGTCCTTAAACAATGTAATAGGAGCATCAAAAATATGATTTTTTCAAGCTTCCTATGTTAATTTCTAGATAACACAATTTTTACTGCAAAAATATTTTAAAGTAAAGAGAACAAACTCTTTAAAATATATTCCATACAGTTATGCTGGAGTTTGCCCTATAAAGCACATTTCAAAGTAGTATATATATATATCAATACTCAGAAATAAAGCATATGTTTACCTTCTAATACATATAAGTGAATTAATATATTATTTGTCAAAGCGTATACTTTTTTTATTATTAAATTCAAAGAATTTACTGCCTGCTTTCCACAATCCACACTTCGGAATTTATCTGTATCAGCAGGGTTACTTCTCCAAAATAAAAAAGCACTTTCTTTTAACCCACTCTTCTAATCTCACAGCTAATCTCACATGATTTAAAGCCTTTTGTCCTTGAGTTCCACTAGATTTCAAGATCAAAGGCAAGATGAGTTTTCAGGTATCTCTTTGTCCTAATGCTTAGTTCCATAAAATCTGATAAATAGTTGGGCTAAAGTGATTTAACTGGGTTTAATATATTTGCTAAACTTGATTGCTGGATTAAAAAAATGAAAAACTTGTTAAGTCCAGACACACCTGTTTTTACAATTGACTGTGTTTACTTGAACAGACTGTCTGGGAATTGAAATGTATGGTCGTTAATGTACTATTACCTATTTAAGAATGATCACACCTGTATTCCTTAGCCAAAGCAAAAAATATACAAGTATATGTACATATGTATATTAGCATGTACATATGCATCCACCTATCAGATGTGTATTACCTTTATTCTGGCTTTACAATTTCAAAATTGGGAGTGTGACAAGACACAATGGTGACATCAGATAAAAAGACACTGAAAAGCTTTTGCTGCCTCTGAGATTGCTCCTACTGCTGCTTCTACTGCACTCAGTCTGCTGCTGTGATCATACTGACTTGGAAATTTGGGGGTTCATCACTGGCTTAGCCTGTTCAGTGACATTCTGATATACTGGCAAAACAGCAGTGTATTTCCACTGTTGCTACTTACTACTATACAATTAGTAACAGTTTCAAATGTTACATCAGCTTTTATTCCCTAATTTTTTCCTTCTCAAAAGAAAAAAAGAGCAAAGAAGAAGAAGACAGGATGAACAAATTAAAAGGTGGCAAGAATATTACTCTCATATATTTTAGTTAAAGTTGAATTAGTAAAACCTGCTATGGTACTGAAGGTATTCAAAGCCATTTCTAAAACCCATCTTATACCAAGAGATTATGCATTCTAAATAGAAACAGGATACCCTAAGAATTGAGAATTTTTAGTTACTGTCTATCCAGAAATGTTGCTTAATAAGACATTCTAATTTGATTTTTTATATAAAATATGTATGAATTATTAATTTTCCAACACAAAATTATAATTTCACACACAACTTTTCTTTAGTAATTCAAAATATACTTAAGAATCTTTGATTATACAGTGACATGGAATAGGTTCTTTTCTGAATTTTCAAGCTGTCTGGATTTGTAAACAGCTTGCTCTATACTATAAAAACAATATAATTTGTTTTTTTGTCTCACTTTTTGTAACTTTATAAGTAACTACATCACCTGGGTTATACTCCAGATCAGAAAGTTCTGTCACAGAATTTCGCATATCTCTCTTTCAGCACTTGTCACACAATGTATAGTTATTACAGTATTTTTACAGAACTGTAACCCATCAGACTACAAGTTCCTCTGAGGCAGAAGTCAAACCTTATTCCTTTTGATATCATTAGAAGTAACACAGTATTCAAATCATAGTGGATCCTCAATAAACATTTGAAGAGAACAAAAGCTCATGCAAGCAGTCTGTGCTTACTCAAGAACAAAAAAGCTAGAAAGAAAGAGGAAGCAGTGGAGGACCACGAGTAGGCAGTCCATGAAAGACGGTGGGTGTGAACGGGAGAGGGAGCGAAGGAGCGGAGCTGCACAAGAAAAGGAGTCCTCAGGGAAGAGGAACCTGTGAAAGGAGGAAAGAGCCTGAAAAAGCACATGAACTACAGCTGAAGAGGTTAAGGGGTGGGAAAAAAGAAGAACCTGAGGGGTGCAGGGGTACAGTATAGAGGGACAGAATAGAAGAAAGGGGAAAATAGGAGACAAGATGTGAGGGAAGGAGAAAGAACGAGAGTAGAAGGGAGAGGAAGAGAGAAAACCTGAACACAGACCCAAGTACCTACAAAGAAAGAAGAGAAAAGGAGAAAAGGGAATTTAGGAGAAACAAAGGGGAGAGAATGAGTAGGAGGATGGGGACAAGAATGAGAGGCGAAATGAAAACAGGAAAGACAGCAAAGAAAGGTGAGAATGTGAGACAGCACTCAAAAAAAAAGAGGGGAAAAGACCTAGGGCAGCTGAACAAAGAAGCAGGTGAAAGGGAAGCAGGAACAAGGAAGTAGGTGGAAGGGAGACAAAGCGTGAGTGCTGCCAAAACATAACTATAATTACATTGTAAAATGTTCTGGACTCAAAAAGAAAAAAAGAAAGAAAACTCTCAGGCAGAGTAAACTAAATAATGGAAACTCCATTGTTCCTCCCAACCAGAGATGGCATAAAGAAAGCTCTGACTCTAAGGTTACTAGGCTCAGAAGTGAGACCAGATGTTCAGAGCAAGTCCCTTCAGCATAAAAACACTTTCCTAATATTTGATTAATCATCTGAATTCAGCAAAAGTAAGAGAAATATTCTACATAAGGCAGAGATGAAGATAATACGTAAACAAAATATCAACCAAAAATGAAAAATAAAGAAGCATGATCATATTCATATTCTGAAACTTTTTTTCTTCCTCTTCTCTCAAACAAAAAAAAGAAAAGGTTAAGAACTGGGAAATTCCTCTATCTAGTAACAATCTCACCTGAAATTCTCTGGTAAAATCAAGATGCAAAAGAACTTAGATGCAAAAAAAATTACATATTATAGATTCTAATTATATATTGTCCAGAAACAGGCAAAACTAACCCATCGAATCAGGGAAGTGGAAGGTGAGTGTTAAAGAACTAGAAGGAGACATGGGGGGCAGTTTCAAGGGTTCAAGTTACATAAGTGTGTTCAACTGTGAAAATTAAGCAAACTTGAGATTTATATATTATTTTCTATATTTCTTATACTTCAATAAAAATGTTTTTAAAAAGGTCTTACCCATAAGAGAAAGCATCATTATCTCTCCATTTTGAAATAACAGATGCTGCCAATCCAGCCAAAATGGCAGTGCTATCGAAAAACATGTGAAAAGAGTCGGAAATCAAACCTAAGCTGCAAAAGAACAAACACATTGGCATATTACAATAATAATCAAATAGCAGTCATCCTCTAAAAATCTAAGATACAGCCTCTGCTTATCAGGAACTAATCTTATAAAAGGACAACACTGAAATATGATATGTTGAAAAATATCTAAGATAATTTTCAAGTGTCTTCTTACACCCTCACACCTGCTACCCAAGGCAGAGCCCAGCTGCTACTGCTGAAAGAAAGGTAGGAATATGCCCACCTTCTGGTGACTAGCAAAGGTCGACTGGAAAGAGAAACAGAAAAAATAGCTGTCTGTTACTGGGACCATGGCTGAAGCCAGCTTGGGCTCAAGACCTTACACTGAAATAAAGCAAAGGTCTGCTGTCAGAAGAGGAGCAAGGCCCTTTCTTCTTTTTGTGATACAATTCTGGCAAGAGGGATGAGAGATGGGACAGGAACATTAACAACACTCACTTCTACATCAGGGGTAAAGGGCCTCAGTATTCTGAGGGTGCAAAAGGAGAACCAAATACCTATCCCCCCACTTCTCCCACCAAAGTGAAAGTGAAAGTGAAGTCGCTCAGTCGTGTCCAACTCTTTGCAGCCCCGTGGACTGTAGCCTGCAGGCTCCTCTGCCCGTGGGATTCTCCAGGCAAGAATACTGGAATAGGTTGCCACTGCCTTCTCCAGGGGATCTTCCCAACCCAGGGATCAAACCCGGCTCTCGTGCATTGCAGGCAGATGCTTTACCCTCTGAGCCACCATTTCCTGAGTCTCCAACCAAAGCCTTGCCTAAAGCAAGACAACAGTAATCTACCTCTGAGAGCCAAGAAAGAGCAGAGACTCCTCCCTTATGGCGCAGGTATGCAGGACTCGCTGAAACTGAGAATGGTATAACTAGTAATAGCAAAACACAATAGCCCAGCTCAACTATTGATCAGATAGGTTCAAAACCCCCACACTAATGGCCTGACCAAAAGAAGAGAAAAAAAGAAAAAGATGCACACACCTCTGGTCTAAATACTACTGACCTCAGTCTCTACTGTTCTTTTAAACATAACATACAGCACTCAATATTTATAAGGCATATTAACAAGATCAAGGAAAGAAAAGTAATAAGACCTGGCAAAAGCTGAAAGAGACAAAAGAAGCAGAATCTGAAAAGTCCCAGAGATTATATTATAATAGGAACTATAAAATGTGATTAATATGTTAAAGGATGTGTTACAAAGCTGGGGAAAATTTATGATCAGAGATAGAAACTAGAAAATAATCAAATGGAAACGATAAAAAAAATTAAATATCATAATATTGAAGATTAAAAATAATATACATGGACTCTGAGCAGACAGGACACAGAAAGAATTAGTGAGATCAAACTACATTATCGTGAGTGAAACACAAGAAAAGGAATGGAAAAACAAGAATAGAAAATTCAAAATCTGTCAAAGCATCAGACAAACATGTAGTTGGATTCTCAGCTATGGAGAGGGGAGAATAAAGGTAGAAAAAGTATTTAAAGAGAAAATGATTAGAGTTTTCCAAAATTAATGGAAAAAACAAACAAACCAACAACAACAACAAAACAAATTCCATATCCAAGAAGCTTAATGAGATCCTAACAAGGCAAAACCCTACATAACTCACAAATTGTTGAATACCAAAGAGAAAGAGAAAATTCTGAAAACAGTCAAAAAAAAAAAAAAGAAAGAAAAACTGGATACATTAAAGCAAAGCTAAAGATTAACAGCATCATTTTGCATCAGAAACTAGTCAAGGCAGAATGCAATGAAGTAATATCTTTAAAGTACTGAAAAACAAAAAAAAAATGTGTCAACTAAAATTCTATATTGCATAAAATATTTTGCAAAAATAAAGGCAAAATAGACTTTTTCAGACAACCGAAACTAAGAGAATTCACTGCTAGCAGGTCTGAACTACAATAAAAAGTTATTTAAGTACAAATATGATACCACATGGAAACTTAGATTTGTATGATAAAGATCACTGAAAATGAAACATGTGGGAAATATTAAATATAATTTTTCTAACTTTTAGTACCTTTAAAAGATACTTTAAAAAGTAACTTTAAAACAGAAAAGGTACCTTTAAAACAGAAAAAAGGAGGATAAAACAATAAAGTTGGTTCTTTAAAAATATCAGTAAAATTCACAACCTTTACTAAAGTGACCAAGAATAAAGAGAAAGGGCTCATTATTACCAAAATCAGCAGTGAAAGTGACACACTACTAATGAATTTAGGGAAAATAAAGATTATAAGAAATTACTATGAACAACTAAATACAAGCCAACAAATTAGGTAAGTTATATGATATATACAAACTCCTAAACAATCTAGCAAAATTGAGTCAAAAAGAAGTCTAAACAGATTTATAGAAAGTAAGCAGATTACATTAATGCTTTTAAAACTTTCAACAACAACAAAAGCCTAGGCCCAGATGGCTTCACTGGTAAATCCTACTAAACATTTAAAGAATAATAAATATCAATTCCTAGAAGATGAAGGAATAGTTCCCAATTTATTGAATAAGTCTGATCCCCAAATCAGACGAAAGACATCATAGGAAACTAGAGACCAGTAGTTTTTGCAAACACATACACTCAAGAATCTTCAACAAAACACTAGCAAATCAAATTCACCAAAAAAAAAGGAGAGTACAGACCACAACCCACAACCCACAACCCCAACAATGCAAGGTTGGTTAACTACATGAAAATCAATCAATATAATACATCATATCAATGGAATGAGAGACAAAAACCACACTATCATCTTAATAGAGGTAGGAAAGTATTTGACAAAACCCAACATTTTTATGATGAAAACATTCAACAAACTTGCAGTAGAGGAAACTTCCTGAACTGAAAAATAACATCAACAAAAAACCCACAGCTAACATCAGCATCATTATAATGGCCAAAGATTGAATGTGTGAGTGTGTGCTCAGTCATGTTCAACTATATGCGACCCTTTGGTCTGTAACCAGTGAGGCTCCTCTGTCCGTGGGATTTTTCAGGGGATGGGTTGCCATTTCCGCCTCCGGGATTTTCCTGACCCAGGGATCGAATCCAAGTCTCCTGTGTCCCTTGCATTGCAGGCAGACTCTTCACCACTGAGTCATCCAGGAAGCCCCAAAGAGTGAATGCCTTCCTCTCAGATCAGGTACAAGGTTAAAATATCCCCTCACCACTTCTATTTAACACTGTACTGGAGAATATAACAAGGCAGGAAATGAAATAAAAAGCACCTAGACTGGAAGGGAAGGAGTATAAACTATCTCTATTTGCAAGTGGCATGATTTTATATATGCAAAATCTTAAGGACAATTTAAAAAACTGTTAGAACTAATTAATTTGGCAAGGTTGAAGGCTACAAGATCAATACACAAAAATGAATTATATTTTATGCATTAGTGATGCACAAAATGCAATTTAAAAATTTTCCATTTATAATAGCATCAAAAAATACTAAAGAATAAATTTAGGAAAAAAAAGTGCAAAAGCTACACTCTGGAAACTATAAATATTGTTTTTAAAAAATAAAGAAGACCTAAATAAATGGAAAGATATCCATGTTTATGGATAAGACAATACTGTTAAGATGTCAATACTTCCCCAACTGATCCACAGATTCAATTTATTCTCTATTAACATCCCAGCTACCTCTTTGGAGAAACTGACAAGTTGATTTTAAAATTCATATGGAAAAGCAGGAAATCTAGAAAAGCCAAAACAATACTCAAAAGGAAAAGCAAAGTTGGAAACCTCATACTTCTCAATTCCAAAACTTATTAAAAAGCTACAGTAATAAAAACAATATGGTACTAGGATAAGAATAAACACACAGATCAATGGAATAGAATTTAGAGTATCCAACAAATGATGCTGAAACCACTGGATGTCCACATGCAAAAAAATTATTTTTGATCCTTTCTTCATATTATACACAATAATTAACCTAAAATGGATCAAAGATCTAAACATAAAAGCTAAACTAGCAGCCTCAACCTTTTTGGCACCAGTCCCTGGCTTCACGGAAGACAATTTTTCCACAGATGGGAAAGGGGTAGGCATGGTTTAGGTGGCAATGAGAGCAATGGGGCAGAAGATTCAGGCAGTAATGCGAGCGAACAGGGGCACAGGGAGCCACTCATCTCCTGCTCTGAGCCTGGTTTCTAACAGTCCATGGCCCAGAACAAGTCCAGTGGTCAGGGAACTCTGAGCTAAAGCATTCACAACCTCAGGTTAGGCAATGGTTTCTTAAATATGACATCAGAAGCATAAGCAATAAAAGAAAAAAAGAGGAACGGAGACTGAGCATCACTGAAATTTTAAAACTTTCATGCTTCAAAGGACAATATCAAGAAAGTGAAATGACAATGTACAAGTGGGAGAAAATATCTGCCAATCATATATTTGACAAAAGACTTGTATCCAGAAAATATGACGAATTCTTAAAACTCCTCAAAGACAAAAAATATCCATTTTTAAAAAATGAATAAAGGATCCTGTTGGGGGCCAGCAAGAGGAACTCCGCCCACGGCAAAGGTCATGAGGAAGGGGGCTTCGGTTGCGCAAAGGCGTGATGAAGCCTCAGGAAAATTCGCTGCTCCCGAGCATCTAGCCCCAAAACCAGAGTCTGTCTTGTACTCTCACCTATGGGGGGCTCTCCCCCATAACTGTTTCTCTCCGAGAAGGAGTAAACGTGCAGCTCCAAGGCAGTAAAAATTCCTTGGCGTGACTAGAATGTTTCAACTTACGGGACTCCTCTGAAGGTTATCTAGCCTGTCTGTGTAGGTTCCTCCGGCCACAACAGCCCTCCAACCATGAGAGGCATGAGCTGTTTTTGACTTACTAAAGGCAAGTTCTTGTGGAAAGTTAGAAATTATTAAGTATAGTGGGTTGGTTGGGAATTATATTGATAAAGGGTTTCTTCAATTGTTGTGTCAATAATTGCCGCTAATTCCCTGCCCTAGGTGGGACAAGGGCTCTCAGGTTAAACCTCTCTGCGGACACATGATGGTTTACTACCTCTCAACTGTAAACAGCACAGAGAGTTTTGGAGTATTCTGAGAATCTTAATTAACATAGGACTTTTTCTTGTTGTTGAGTCAGTGATTGCCGCCAGGCCTCCATATCCTTTAGGTACCTGGGAATATATTAATCAATGTATTTGGAATGTAGAAAAGGAAATATAGTAGTTTTTAATGTTAGCAATATTAGACTTTCTGAGTTAATGAATTTTCTCTCTTGTAATAGATCACTGTACTTTGTTATAAATCACTGTGTCCTTGCTATGTAAAAATGTAACTTTGTCACTATCTTAAGACTGAGTAGATCTTAAGAGGAACATCGGTGAAAGGATTTTCATTTGTTGGACTGATGTTTGTTGCTAAAATCTTCATATCCCTGCCCTTATAATGAATATAATTAACCTATAGGAGAAATAAGTCTTAACCTTTAAGCATATAGGAGAAATAAGTATTAACCTTTAGGATTAATCATGTTAACCTTGGGTTAAATAAATTCCTTTCTTGATTGTAACTCACTACACCCTCACATGAGTTAATGAATTTTCTCTCTTGTAATAGATCACTGTACTTTGTTATAAATCACTGTGTCCTTGCTATGTAAAAATGTAACTTTGTCACTATCTTAAGACTGAGTAGATCTTAAGAGGAACATCGGTGAAAGGATTTTCATTTGTTGGACTGATGTTTGTTGCTAAAATCTTCATATCCCTGCCCTTATAATGAATATAATTAACCTATAGGAGAAATAAGTCTTAACCTTTAAGCATATAGGAGAAATAAGTATTAACCTTTAGGATTAATCATGTTAACCTTGGGTTAAATAAATTCCTTTCTTGATTGTAACTCACTACACCCTCACTTTATAGAAATGCGACTTTATTTGGAGGGTGGTGCTTGGTTTAAGGAAAAACACCCTTGGAAAAAATAAGTTTTCTGGTTATCAGAAAGAAAAGGTTGTAAATGTCAGCAGGCAGAAATGGCTTGAAGATGATGTAAAACGCCTAAAACTTTTTTTATGTAAAGCACCTGATTTTGATAAGGTCAGTACTGCTGACCCCCGTGTGACTCTGTATTCATCCCTATATGTAACAAAAGGTATATAAGCAAACCCCAAAATAAAGAAATCGGATCAGTTCCGGAAAGACTGATTCCCTCATGTCATTCCTTTCTGCTCCCCAATTTTCTGGCTGAATTCCCATCTGGAGGGTGGGTGCCCGCCATGAATATGGTGCAAATTACTTGTCTGGAATTTTATTGGTACCCCATGTAAGCCAAGTTATTCAGCCCCTTTCTCTCTCTCTTACTATTTTCTGGTCGAATTCCCATCCAGTGCATAGGACCCACCAAGCCTAGTAATTTTGCCTGGGCTTCTAAGATCAGACCGGGGGCAGGGGTGGGGGGGTTCCTCAGTGCCTCCTCTCCTTCGGGAGAACAGGAAGACGCATGAGCCCTACGTAGTTGGTAATTGGCACTCTGTGTTAACCAAGTTATTCGGCCTCTTTTTCCCTGCTAAATTCCTAGTCCCTCTGTATCTGTAATTAAATAAGCTTTTCTTAGGACACCGATTCCATCCCCATCTTCGAATCACCCTGGATCCACAGGGGCTGGACCCCGCAGGATCCGAATAGACATTTCTCCAAAGAAGATATACAAATAGCCATCAGCACTAGAAAAGTTACTCAACATCATTAAACGCAAATCAAAACGATGCTAAGTAACAACTTCACATCTACTATGATCACCAGAATAAAAAAGTCCTTGTATACCTATGGCTGATTCATGTGGATGGATGGCAGAAGTCAACACAATATTGTAATTATCCTTCAATTAAAAGTAAATAAATTAAGAAAAAGAAGTCCAATAACTACAAGTGTTGGTGGAGAACCTGGAATTCTTTCATATTGCTGAAATATTATTTGGCAATAAAAAATAAATGAAATACTGATACACACAGAACATGGATGACCCTGAAAGCCATATGCTAAGTTAAATAAACAATCACAAAGGATCATACACAAATTATTCCATTTATATGAAATGTTCAGAACAGGCAAATACATAGAGACAGAAAGTAGATTAGTGATCACCTAGAACTGGGACATATCAGGGGACAAGGGAATTGGAGGGTGATAGCTAGGGCTTTAAAGTTTCCTTCTAGAATAATAAAAGTGTTCCAAAATGGATTGTTGTCATGATTTTAGAACTCTATAAATACATTAAAAGCCATTCACCAGTACAACATAAATGGGAGAATTTTAAGGTATTTGAATTGCATCTCAATAAAGCTATTTTTTAAAAAAGATATCTGACAATCTAAGGCAAGGTCAGCAAGCTATAGGTCACAGGCTAAATCTGGACCACCATCTATTTTTGTAAATAAAGTTTTGCTGAAACATAGTTATGCTCATTTGTTTATATATTGTCTATGGCTATTTCTGTGCTATAATAGTAGAATTGAGAAACTGTGTCAGAGATTTTATGACTCTTAAGGCCTAAAATATTTACTATCTGCTGTCAAGAGGAAAGGTTTATTTATTAACCTCAGGTATAAAGTGAAAAGAACACTATATTGTAGGGTTTACATAAAAGTGAAATGTATGACA
Source organism: Madoqua kirkii (assembly GCA_006408675.1). Lineage (NCBI taxonomy): Eukaryota > Metazoa > Chordata > Mammalia > Artiodactyla > Bovidae > Madoqua > Madoqua kirkii. Next base: position 37,026 of record SJYC01029556.1, on the reverse strand, counting down.
GTTAAAGCACAAAAGATAGAATGAAATGGACGTGTATTATTATAAAGTTCTTATAAGATACATGCAGTGATATATTATCTGTGATGTTAAAGATATGTATTACACATGCTTTTAAGAAAGACACTGAAAGAGGAGGGTAGGGCAGGAAATCCTTCCGGGCAGAGGATTCTGTACCAACACAAAGCAGATGTTCTGCTAGCAAGAAACTCACTTTCACCCAAGACTATCCTCATATATGTGACAGACTTTCACTGACATAAAAGGAAGAGTAAAAATGTAAAAACAAAACAATCAAATGAAAAGCACACCCTCAAGGCCCAGGCTCAAAGGGCCTGCCTAAGACTGAGGCTTTGTCAAGATAATGAATGCCCCTCTGCCCTCACCACAAACCTCACACAGAGTAATGATCGATAACCATTAATAGCTTGGCAGGTGAAGGGCACCAGGAGCACAAAGACAGAGCTTCTGGGACACACGCATACAAGAATACTGAAAGTGAAAGGCCTAACCAACTAATAGACTGACAGAGGACACACACCTATTCCTAGTAATAAATACTATTACCTCAGTATCTACTCCTCTTTACTCATAACGTCCGGCCTTTGATCAAAAACCTCAAGAAACACAAATAACAGGATGAAAATTAACTTATAAAGAGATAATGCAGTTAACAGAACCAGATAACAATATTGACCCAGATATAGGAACTATCAAAACTATAAGTAAGAAAGGATCTACGGGAAAAGTGAAGTCGCTCAGTTGTGCCCAACTCTTTGCGACCCCATGGACTGTAGCCTTCCAGGCTCCTCCATCCATGGGATTCTCCAGGCAAGAGTACTGGAGTGGGGTGCCAAAGGTGGGGAGAAAAATGCATAAATCAGTAAGAAATTTCAGCAAAATGGGAAGTACCAAAAAAAAAAAAAATAACAAAAAATAAGGTGTCGGAGATGAAGAATTCTTCCAACTGACTTAACCACAGACTGGAAAGAGCTGAGCATCATCAGGGAACTTTAAGATAGGTCAACAGAAACATTCTGAAAGCAAGCACATCAGCAGTTCAATCTTTAAAAATAAGAAGTATCAGAATGGTTAAGAGCACTACTTTTGAAGTCACAGTATCTGGGTTCAAATTCCAGGTCTACCATTTACTAGCTCTGTGACTGTCAACTTGCTTAACTACTCATTTAGTGCCATTTAAACAGGTAACAGTAAAAAGTGTCATAATTGTTACAACTGAATTATAGTTATGCAACATATCACAGTGCTTGTCACACTAAATCCACATCGATATTCCCATTACTTCTATTATTATTAATAAATTACTGCATTATTAGTAATATTTAGTATTAATATTAGTATTAATATCTAGTATTCCCAGCATGATCAATAGCTCTTAATATCTGGATATATGTCAGAGCTTTCTTCAGTTGTAACTGCTACAGACTAAAAGTCAAAAACCTTCTTCACTGAAGTAGGAAAACCAGTTTTTAAATTTCATTGTAATTTAGGATAAGTATAAACTTAGAAACTGAGGTAAAGCATATTACTCACCCACATAGAAAAGAACAAAAATTTACAAGTTTCTCAAAAATCATTTTGAAAAAGGCTTAAATTTTATCATCAACCTTGTATATTTTATTCAAATATACAGAGATGCATAAAATAGTGTTAAGTACTGTCTACACTTACCTGAAACCCAACTCAAAGCAGAACAAGAGTGAGTGAACAAATGAAAAGGCTGAATGAGAAAATCAATAACTGAGGAAGACAAAGTAAGGTTCTTGCCAATCAAGTAAGCTTCTAAGATTTACAGTTATTTTAACATTTTTCCTTGAACAGATCACTTAAAACTACACACCTGACCCTTAACACTAAAATAATAATTTAAATTTTGAGGTACGAAGACCCATTTGAAGAAAATCTTTGTAATGTTTATAAGCAGAACAAGAGTGAGTGAACAAATGAAAAGGCTGAATGAGAAAATCAATAACTGAGGAAGACAAAGTAAGGTTCTTGCCAATCAAGTAAGCTTCTAAGATTTACAGTTATTTTAACATTTTTCCTTGAACAGATCACTTAAAACTACACACCTGACCCTTAACACTAAAATAATAATTTAAATTTTGAGGTACGAAGACCCATTTGAAGAAAATCTTTGTAATGTGTTATAAAACCAATAAAGATTACTTATGATTTTGGTTTTTTTTGTTCTGACATGATATAGTAAGCTATTTTTAAAATTTGGTTTCAAAAAACTTTCTATTCTGATAAAACAATACAGTTGAGAATGAGAATTTTTACCCACTCTGCCTTGATTTCATGAGTTCTTACAACTAAACTCAAAAGTCAATTTCAGTAACAACAGTAGTCTACATATTTAACTTCACTGGTGGCTCAGATGGTAAAGTGTCTGCCTGCAATGCGGAGATCCAGGTTCCATCCCTGGGCGGGGAAGGTCCTGTGGAGAGGGAAATGGCAACCCACTCCAGTACTCTTGCCTGGAAAATCCCACAGGAAGAGCCTGGTAGGCTACAGTCCATGGGGTTACAAAGAGTCAGACGTGACTGAGCGACTTCACTTCACATATTTAACAGGTTTATATTTACTCTCTGTATATAGTTTTAAATATTTTTTATTTCTTAATTGGAGGGTTTTATTGTATATATGACTTTTATTCTAAATAACTGTGATTTAGTTATAGAAGAAGGCAAGGTATTTATGCTAAATAAATATAAACTTTAAAATTCACTGATTTGTTGATCTACATATATAGTTACTAAAATCTTGTTATGGGTTGAACTATCAGTTCAGTTCAGTTGTTTAGTCATGTCCGACTCTTTGCAACCCCATGAATCGCAGCACACCAGGCCTCCCTGTCCATCACCAACTCCAGGAGTTCACTCAGACTCACGTCCATCGAGTCAGTGATGCCATCCAGCCATCTCATCCTCTGTTGTCCTCTTCTCCTCCTGCCCCCAATCCCTCCCAGCATCAGAGTCTTTTCCAGTGAGTCAACTCTTCGAATGAGGTGGTTGCATGAGCTGAAACTGGAATTCCAGCTTTAGCATCATTTCTCCCAAAGAAATCCCAGGGCTGATCTCCTTCAGAATGGACTGGTTGGATCTCCTTGCAGTCCAAGGGACTCTCAAGAGTCTTCTCTAACACCACAGTTCAAAAGCATCAATTCTTCAGTGCTCAGCTTTCTTCACAGTCCAACTCTCACATCCATACATGACCACTGGGAAAACCATAGCCTTGACTAGACAGACCTTTGTTAGCAAAGTAATGTCTCTGCTTTTTAACATGCTATCTAGGTTGGTCATAACTTTTCTTCCAAGGAGTAAGCGTCTTTTAATTTCATGGCTGCAATCACCATCTGCAGTGATTTTGGAGCCCCCCAAAATAAAGTCTGACACTGTTTCCACTGTTTCCCCATCTACTTCCCATGAAGTGATGGGACCGGATGCCATGATTCTCGTTTTCTGAATGTTGCACTTTAAACCAACTTTTTCACTCTCCACTTTCACTTTCATCAAGAGGCTTTCTCCCCCAATTTCTAAGCTGAAGTCTTACATCTCCAGTAACTCAGAATGTGACTTTATTTGGAAATAGGGTCACTGCAGACATAATTTGTAGAGATTAAGTCAGTCAGGTAGGCCCAAATCCAGTGTCTGCTCTCCTTATAAAAAGGGATATCTGCAGACAGACATGTACACAGGGAGACTGCCAAGTAAAGATAAGGCAGAGATTAGGAGATGCTTCAACAAGCCAAGGAACACAAAAGACTGCCAGCAAAGCAACAGATCTCATAGACCTCGGAAGGAATTAATCCTGACAATACTTTAATCTCTTGACTTTTAGGCTCCAGAACTATAAGACAACAAATTTTTGTTGTGTAAGTCACCCAGCCTGTATTACTTTGTTACAGCTGCCCTAAAAAAATCAATATACACCATCTCTTTTATAACAAGTTTATTTATATTTATTTATATATATAAATATATTTATATATATTTGGTGTCAACAGACACCAAAGACTACCTCAATAGTGGGAAAAAAATGATAAATCTCTTCTGTACAAAGGAGAAATACATATTCCTTTAGATTCCTCTGATAGAGGAATCAGATTCTTTTCTAGCGATTAAATGTAGAGTGTCAATTTTAATACTCATCAAAATGATATTTTAATTTTATTTAAATTTTAAATACGTTTGTCATTAAAATGGTTTTTTTCCCAACATTTCATAAAATATGATTCTACCAAAAAAAAAATACTCTCTCTTTTGAAGTGGCAGAACATGGTGTTCTCTTAAAAGCATTGTGATTATGAGCGTGAACCCCACATCATGATTTGAAAATTACTTAGTTGCATCTACGTAGGCAAACTCATGTGAAACAGTCTGCTTCTAGTTCTCTGCTCACCTATCATATATCAAAACAGTGTTCATGAGAAATGTCAATTTTACTGCTTATCTTCAATCAGCAAATGTTTCTGATTATGAATTATCACTTAAACTACCTGGCACAAAATCCTTAGAAAATAAAGGTAGCAAAGAGAATTCTTAAGGCTATATGATTTACACACAAAATGTAACTTGATTTAAAAAATTGGTTGCTAAAAGCAGCGTACTTGTTTTTGGCTCTGATCTTTAAACACTAAATATTAAAGTGTATTTTAATACTTTTTTTAAGTGACCACGTTCTACAGGTATTTTAATAAAGAAAACTTCTTAGGATATAAAAATAGAAACATGATCACTAAAGCAAAATATAACAAATGTGAACAGAACATCTGGCCAAAGAAACTTATGAAAGGGATTTTATCTAAGCTCTACTGAAGGAAAAGACAAAGAAAGAAAGAACCAATAAATTGAGACTTAAGAGACATATCAATCAAATACCATAGATCTTGTTTAAATTCTGATTTGTAAAACCAGCCTCAAACAGAATTTATGAAACAATAGGGACATATGAACACTCACTCACTGGACATTTGATATTAATAAATTACATATTTTTATAGGTAAGAATAGCATTAAAGTGAAGTGCAAATTACTCAATGTGTCTGACTCTTTGTTAACCCATGGACTGTAACCCACCAGGCTCCTCTGTACATGGAATTCACCAGGCCAGAATACTGGAGTAGGTAGCCATTCCCTTCTCCAGGGAATCTTCCCATCTCAGGGATTGAATCCAGGTCTCCTGCAATGCAGGTGGATTCTTTACCATCTGAGCCACTAGGGAAGTCCAAGAATCTGGAGTGGGTAACCTATCTCTTCTCCAGCGGATCTTCCAACCCAGGAATTCAACTGGGGTCTTCTACATGGCAGGTGGATTCTTTACCAGCTGAGCTACCAGGAAGTCCAAGAATAGCATTTGCTAAGTCACTTCAGTCGTGTCCGACTGCGTGCGACCCCATAGATGGCAGCCCACCAGGCTCCGCCGTCCCTGGGATTCTCCAGGCAAGAACACTGGAGTGGGTTGCCATTTCCTTCTCCAGTGTGTGAAAGTGAAGTCGCTCAGTTGTGTCCGACTCTTCACGACCCCATGGACTGCAGCCCACCAGGCTCCTCTGTCCATGGGGTTTTCCAGGCAAGAGTACTGGAATGGGGTGCCATAGCACTGGATTACAGTAAAAACGAGGACTCTTTATCTTTTAGACCCAATTGAAGTAGTTATTGATATGTAAGAAATTATACTGTAGCTGGTATCCACATTAAAACAACTCAATGGTGACAGATATACCAGATGAAACAAAACAGGCCACATGTTAATAAACATTAAGGGTGGGTGACAGAGACATGAGGTCCACTGAACTCTCTACTTTTACATACATTTTCCATAATAAAAAATTTAAAGGTCTATAGATAACTAAGCTGGAGAAGGCAACAGCAACCCACTCCAGTACTCTTGCCTAGAAAATCTCATGGACAGAGGAGCCTGGTAGGCTACAGTCCATGGGGTCTCAAAGAGTCGGACTGAGCGACTTCACTTTCACTTTTCACTTTCATGCATTGGAGAAGGAAATGGCAACCCACTCCAGTGTTCTTGCCTGGAGAATCCCAGGGATGGCGGAGCCTGGTGAGCTGCTGTCTATGGGGTCTCACAGAGTCAGACACGACTGAAGTGACTTAGCAGCAGCAGCAGGTAACTAAGCTAACAGCATATTTATAGTGGCTGTTAGAGATTAATTTGAAATTGAACGCAGGGAATCATCAACTTGAGTTCCATGAGGGGGGAAACTATTTACTATCAATTAATTAGCAAGAAAATAGAAAATCCTTAGAATCCTGAAATTTGTGTAAGTTGTTAAACTAATGAAAGTTATGGTGAAAAACCCCCAACTCTACTACCTTCCATATAACCCCTTCCTGTAAGGTAGAATTCTCAGCAAAATGGAATAGGAATCTATGTTTTTAAAGTTAAAAAAAAAAAGAAAAGAAAAAGAAATCATCACTGTAACCTGGTAAGTAATGTCTTTTCAGAAGGGAAAAGCTGATAAAAATTCAAGATATTTAAAATCTTTAATGACAGAAAAAATGTTACTAGTGGAAGCATTTTTCTTTATCAAGGAATTACTTTACAAACATATGCTGTGACATATTATACAGAAGTAGGACAAAAACAGTGACTAGCAGGGCCTAAAACATTTCTTGAACAAGTAACTACTTTGCTAATACAAAGACATTTATCTTTAGAGTTAGATGAGTTTCCTCTATGCCTAAGAGGAAGACGATTGTTAACAGTTCTGGTAAAAAATATCATTGAAAATTAAAAATTCTAACAGTGAGGCAAACATAAAATAGAAGAGCATTAAAACAAACAAACAAAAAGCAAACTATATTAAGATACTAGGAGAAAAAAATCACTGTATAGTAGAAAATACTTGGGTAACTGATGCGTCTCAGCTCTTCTACTACTCTGCAAAGTAGAACACTCCCTGGGCCTTTTATACTCTTCCACCTGTAGTAGAGTTCCCACTTTCTGAGCCTACATATTTCCTTTCATCATTGGTAAAAAAATTCATGACTTTCAGAATACCTGGTTGACTGGAAAAAGGATGACATTTGCAACGAGACATGAACAATGCGATAAAGGTTTAGCCACTGAAATACTGGTGAAGAGTGCTGTGTGCTGGTGTCGAAATAAGCCTCCTTAAAAGACACGGTACCTACTTTTTATCTCTTTTTGTCTCCTTTCTGGATATTCTGCTGCTAGGGACAGCTGGAACTGTAATAGCCATTTTGGAAATAAAGTTTTATTTTGCTCAAGCAATCACTAATTTGGGGTTTTCCTAAAACTGAAGAAAGAATTTAATCCTAGATGGTATAAAACCACATTGTTATATATACTATACTACCTCAAGATTACTCAACAATAAGTAAGTAAATGAAAATAAAAATGCTAAAAAGAAAAGAACCATAGAAGAAAAGATCACATATGGTATTCCTACCATTTTGCTACCAATAATAGAGAAAGAAGGGGCTTAATGTCCTTCCCCACAACCCTGCCGCAAACAGCATAGTTAGCAGGGTGGACTAAATCCATATATTCATTATTCCTTTGTTCTTTCATTCAGCAAACATGTATTAAACATATTATGTGCCATGTACTAAGGTACCTGAATAAGACAGAAAAGATTCCACTTTAATAACATTTACATTCTAGTGGAAAGGTAAAAAGTACTAGATATTTAATAAGGGAAAATATACAAAGAGCTTAGCTATTCTCCACTGATGACACAGTCTCATCATCAAAAATACAAATCAACTAAAATTAAGTTCTTGAAGAATAAATAAATAAATAAATAAATAAATAAAATTAAGTTCTTATTTAAAATGAAGGTGCTGAATCAGAACCAAAACTATTTAACATTCATTCCAATGAGGTCAAATGTTTCTATTAACCTTTATTCATAAAGAGAAAGTGTGTTTTATCTATCTTTTAATTTCATAATGGAAAAAACTCTTGACATCTCATAACATCTTGAAACTACTTTTACGGAACACAAAAGAACATAGAAATGACTATGACAAAAACAGAAAACAAGTTTTGGTAAGGAATTTACTCAAGAGACTTAAAATCTAATTGAACCTCAGGAACAGAGATAGTTTAGTCATGTAAAGAAACTGCTAATCAGTCTACAAAGGGGCTCCAAGTTTGTGGTGTCTAAATAAGATAAAAAGTCAGATTATGAAAAGGTCCAAGCAACTTCTAGGTCCACCAAGGCTTCAACAGAAACATATCTGTACTCCCAATCAACTGACAAAAATTAGCGTTGGGGTAAAAATAAATGATTGTGGGTGTGGAGGATACCATAGTAATGCATACCTTCTAATTAATCTAGGCATGACAGACAGTAGTTCAGAGCTAGATTGCAAAGATATAACACAAAGAAAGGGAGTAAACTGGAAAAGAGGCCTAAAGTCAAAAGAACAAGCCACGTGAAGGCAGAACAAGCCACACAGCATTGATGTTTTCTTTATATCCTGATGAATACTGACTAATCACTTAGAAAACAATGGTCTCAGCGATTTCCTCAACAGATCTCTACAGATCAAAAGAATTACTATATACTTAACTTTCCATAGACAGGTGGTTTAGGTTCTTCAACTATTAATCACTTGAACAAAACATCTCACTTAGTAATTTATGCAATGGAAGGCCACAGTGAAATGTACTGTAATACAACATAATTATAGCAAAACTGTACACAGGCAAACCAAGATAGAGCCTTGACAATAGTCAGCACATACGCCACAATATGGCATAACTTAGGAAGAGGAAAATGTAAAACGTAAGTATTGCATATTTATATGTAATAGAACATATTTATTACATTGTATATTATATGTAATATTACATATTTATAATAAAGTACAACTATTACAATACAAACTAAGATAATATAATCTTTTAACATTTAAAATATATCAAAGGGTATTAATATTACAGGACACATATATCTGATCCTCAAATGATTAAAAACGGTTATTACATACATTGAGATTTTATTATGGTTCAATATGCCTTTTACATTTGAGTGCTGACTAAACCAATAACTGGCTTAATCTGCTGAGTAGTTCTGATAAAACTAAATTGACATTTGAATTTAAAAGTCTACCTTTTCATATAAAAGTATACATGTCACAAAAACTGGTGGTATCACCTAATGTCATTGTTCAATCTCAATAAAGACCGAAAACACCAATTCTCTCTGAAAATGGACCTTAAAGGAGAGTCCTAGTTTATTAAATTAATAGAAAATAAAGCATAGATGGCATAGGTTCTTAAATTTGGGGTCCAAGATCTATTTCAAGGAATCAAAAAAAAAACTGAAATTTTATATAGAATTTTGAAGTGTTGGCTATTATAAGACAAGTATGATATTTAAAGAGGAATCAATACACCTAGAAGTGAGATGATCTTTTCCTTAGCGCAACAATTTTACTAGACCTTAAGAATTCAACTGCAAACACCTGGATAACGTTATTGCATTTCCACAGAGTTACACTGGATAGACCTCTTCCCAAAGCAGTTAAAAACAAAAACAAAAAGAATCAAAGGTGACACCAAAAACCACCAACTCAAGAGATGAAAACCTTTTAGAAAACTATGTGGAATCTTTTAGCACAGTCAAGACCAGAAGAAAACCTTGAGAGTTTCAGCATAAAAGTAAAAAGAATGAAACATGTTTCTCCAGATATCCCCTCTGTAAACCTCTCCCTCGTTTCAAGACCCAGTATCAAATTAAGTATAAGATCTCAGGTATTTTCTCCCACAATTTTAATGGTCAATTCCTAATACCACTACTCGACAGAACGGGTAGAAAAGAATTTCTCCCAATTCCAAGAAAGTGGGCAAAGCTAAGGTGTGCAAAAACAAAAGACTCTCTCCATCTGTCAAAACGAGGAAGGGACTTGTCACCCTGGTTTGAAGGAGTCGGGGGTGGGGGTGCTTGGCGAAGGAGGCGGAGACCTAAACTTTAACTGCTGCACGTGATGGCCTCGGCTCTTAAGAAATGTAACCGTGCCAGACTGGTGTGGATATGAAAAAGCAACTGAGTAGCATAGGTGGTGGCAAAGGCAAGACCTGAGCCTCCGGGTGAGGAGCTACGTGGCACTAAGCAAACAGAGCTTCGTCTCCCCCACCCCCTGCTTCCGCCCCAACCCTTTTCCCCTTTGGTTACCAGTTGCTCCAGATGCCGTAGAGTAGTTCAACAAAAGCGAAAGAGAGGTTCAGGCACAGGAAGAAAAACAGGTTCCGAGACGTCTTGTCCGACAGGATAGATCTAGGCATGATACAAGTGGGGAAGAACGGGGAAAGTCAAAGGAGTGCCAGACCCGGGGCTGGGTCCCCTTTCAAGACCCTCCCAGTCCACACATTCTTTTCCTCACACGAATGAGGATGTCCCAGACACTCCCTCCCTGGACCTCGGGCCATCTTTAGATTTGGGCCTTCTCCCCGTGTGCCGGGCACCCACTTCCCGCAAACACAGTTCCCCGCACCTAAACCAGCCTGAGATCTTGCGGAACAGATTGAACTTGGGTGGTTTGTATTCATCGTCCTTGATGGACAGAGGCAACATCTTCTCTGCCCGGCGAAGGGCCGGGTCTACTCCCCTCTAGTAGTGGCTCCGTGGGAGATGGTAGTGATACAGGTGACGCTTCAGATGTGAATCCCCAGTGCCTGTCCTGGGCCGCGCGCCGCTTCCAGACACAGACTCAGACTCAGACACACACCCGGGAACCGGGCGACTTCCGGCCCGGGCCGCGCAACGCGTCCTGGGACGGGAAAGAGGGAAGGCGGGGCCGAGGGTGGGACTTGCGCGGTGGGGCGGGGCTTAAGACGAGGGCGGAGTTGCGAGTTTTACTGTAGCCAAAGAGAGGTGGCATCCTGTAGGTGGTCTAAAGGGCCGACTAGGAGTCAAGTCCCTCCACCTGTACTCAAGAAGAAAATCCTGAGGTGGCCACCCACGAATTGGGCTGGCCAGAAGGTTGAGAGCCCGCTCAAGTCCACTCCGACTATCTATCACTGTTCTCGGATGCGCTGGCATCCTGCGCCTGCCCTTTCGCCATTGCCCTATCTATCTTTTAGCATCAAATCCCGGTTTGTTCGGTAGCAGTGCTTAAGAATCTAGTCTGCAGGAAGCGCAAATGATTGGAAGCGCAAATGATGATGGTTTTGCTGGGTGAACTCTATGGGTACCCAAATCCTAGTAATCCACCCAGCCCCGCGCCCCCAAACAGCGCCTGACCTTTCTGTACTGTCACGCAGAAGGCAAATACCTTCCGAAAGAATGTTAAATGTATTTTAAAAGAGTTTTTTTTGAAAGGAGTGCCTACGAGAACGTGTTGAAATTGAGATTTGGTTAAGGCATGACTGATTACCCGACCATCTCAATCCGCTATTAACCCCAAACTCGAGTTCGTACACGTCCCCTTTACTTCCAGGTCATCCCAGAGGCGGGAGCCGCGGCTCCGATTCTCGTGAGAACCCCGTTGCCCATTTCAGGGAAGCTCAAGGAAAATTGACTCGCTGGTGGGACACGAGAGCTTGCGGAGCGCGGACGGGCGAGCCTGAGGACCAGTCTTGGGCCCCGCAGTCGCCGGAACTCCTCTTCGGTGTCTTTCCGGGAAATTGTTTGGGTAAGGTCAGGTGGTCCATCACCTGAATGATTAAAAGTTGTTACGTTGAGGGAGAAATGGGGGGAAACACTGGCTTTTGGAAGTGAGCTAGAAACTACAAAACCGAGCTTCTTGGGAACAGCCTTTTAATCTAACAGGAAGTGGAGCATCACTGAAAGGGAGGGGCGGCCACCCGGTCCTGTCCCCAGCTTTAGGCTCTCTCTTTGTGGGCAGCGTTTCATCCAGGTTATCAATCCAGCGAATGACGCCGGGTGAATGCAAACTGCTGGGTTTGGAGAAAAAGCAAAAAATGAGCAAGCGAGACGCCCCTTGCGTTTTATGATAACCAAGCTGCAAGCAAATAAATTGCCTAGGTCTCACTGCAGTCTTTTCTGCACGAGAGGTAAGGAAATAGCAAAATGCTCTTTGGTTAAGAAATTTTTTAACAATGAGGATATTTCTGTTTTGCTCTCTTTCTTGGAACTTTATGAGTTTTGGGGTAGTGATTCTGTTTTTATTTTTGAAAATATAATGTATGTATTCCACAATTTTTTAAAAAAAATGTTCATGTTAATTAAAACTGCTGGATAAAAACAGCTAGATTCCAGAAATTAAGTTCTGGACAGAGTATTTTGTCTTTGCCTTTCTTGGCCTATATTTCATTATTTTAATTTAAACAGAAAAACATAGAAATATTTTCAGTTAGTAGCATTTATTTATATTCTTAGGAAGCTTTTATATGAGCCAGAGATTAAATTTTGCTCAACTGCATTGTGGGGAAAGGTTAAAGGGGTACAAATTAGGTTAATATTTAAATATTATTAATATTTTGACTGCAGTTGAGTTTTTTCTCCAGAGCTGCTTTATTTCAATGTGATGTAACTGGGAACAGGGGTTGGGGGGTAGAGGAGGGTGGTCCAGATGTATATATAGAAATACCTAAATTTCAGCAACTCATTTCCAGCATTCTCTTAACTCATCCAGGTCAGCTGCAATTTGATCCTGTGTTTTTGTATTCTGCCTTTGAAAATAAATTCTTCATTTTGCCTATATTGCTACAGATGAGAAATTGTTCAGTTGGTTTATGGAGAAGTCTGTGACACCGTTTTTCAAATAGTTTTGAAATAAGTTGGAGAAACTGAAATTTAATTTCAGTTACATTGGTTCTGGAACTCCTAAATTCCTACACTGCTTACTCCCAAAAGCATAAGATAGCTATTCCTGCAAAGAACTTCTTTCAAAAAATGGCAGCGCCACTTCACATTCTTTGATGGCACAATTACAAACTTCAGTTGTAAATATTTTCTTAGAAATATAATGGTTTACATAAATTGGCCACTAAATCAGGAGCTCTATGAGTGGGAAATGATGTCTGGTTTGTTTTGTCATCTTGAAATGATGTTTGTCCCATATATGTTAACCAATATATGTTGTCATATCAAAGTTATAGTTACTTTCTTTCATTCATTCAATGATCATTTAATGTGTCTACTATGTGCTAGGCTCTGTGCTAAGCAGAGAATTAAAGTTCCTGGAGGAATTTTATGGGAAGAAGAAGTAGATGTGAGGACAAGGCAGATCAGTCCAGGATTTTAGAACTGTATGATGCTAAGATGTGCATAAGGGGTGCTTTTGGTATAGAGAGGAGGAACAAGTATCACCTGATGAGTCTAGATACATTCTAAGCCACCCCTTTGTCCCTCCAGTAACTGTATCATGAAAGAATATGAGTTCGAAAAATCAAAAATGATTCTTCAGCTCTATTCATATGGTCATGATAGATGCAGTATCTTGCAGTCTAATCAGCTCCAAATTCCTTCATATATTATGAGTTTATAAGATTTATAAAAGAGGTAGATATACTCATGAACATTTTTAAACTAACGAATGAATTTCTGCCCTGAACTTTTACATAGTTATTTAGATCATTGACTAAATTGTATTAGGTTAACTGTGTGGACTATATGGTGGGGAAAGCTCTAACTTCTTAGACATGTAACTGAGGACTGTGAGAAATGAAGGCCAAGAGGAGTAAGGGGCAGAAGATCATCTCCAGCCAAAGTTCTGGCCCTCTTTGGGCAATAGTACGGAATAAGAAGGATGCCATCTGTCATTCCTCAGTAATGTAATTAATCCCGACCTTTACCTGCAGCTCTATTTTAAACCCTGTGCTTTTCTTTGAATACTTCAAATTGAATGCCATATGAACCTTAAGTGAAGACAGAGTTTTGATGATAGATAAAACCACAGACTCTTAAAAGTCTACAAATTCAATACAAGTGCAGGTTGCTGCATCTGGAGGCCTTTCTGCATGGCATATATGTTCTTGTTTCAAATGAGTAAACATTAGATCATCAGGATGATATGGATTTACTGTTTTTGGATACTTAAGGGAAAGATGAAAACAAAAATATAGCAATGTTAGCACGAACCTCAGGAAGATATCATCTACCTAGTCACTTACATATAATTTTTATAACACAGTATGGAAAATTTTAAGTTCTAAAAATAATTCAAAGTCTATGGACCATGGCATTAAAGCATTTTTTAAATTCCTCCTGATTGACAAAAACATCACAGGAAATTCTTTGATTTCCCTTAATAGTGCCAAGAGAGCCTGTTCCTATCAATTACTGAAGCCATAAGGGAAAACTTTTCAAAAATTAAAACTCTACCATAATGAGGTAAGTACCAGTATTTTCTTTTTACTTTTTAAAAATTGTGGTAAAATACACGAATCTGCCGTCTTAACCATTTTTAAGTGTGTAGCTCAGTAGTGTTAAGTGTATTGACTTTGTTGAGCGGTCAATCTCAAGAATTTTTCATCTTGCAAAACTGAAACTCTGCAACCATTAAACAACTCTCCGTTTCTCTGTTCCCCGGCGGCCACCCTTCTACTTTTCTGTTTCTTTGAATTTGACTATTCTAGATCCTTCATGTAAGTGAAATCATATAATCTTCATCCTTTTGTACTGGCTTATTTCACTGAGCATGATGTCCTCAAGGTTCATCCATGCTGTGACATGTGTCAGAATTTCCTTCATTTCAAAGGCTGAATAAGATTTCATTGTATGTCTATACCACATTTGTTTATCCATTCTTCTGTCAATGGACATTTGGGTTGCTTCCACCTTTTGGCTCTTGTGAATAATGCTACTATGAACATAGGTGAAGTACCAGTATTTTTATCTGAGAAAAAAATGTTTCCCATAGAGGTACTTTTGTTTCCTTGGAAATAAAGAGTTTTTACTTGAGCCAGGATCTGTTAGAAAATACTACATTGCCTATTTTAGATCTTATCCATTGAAATACTATTCCAGACTATAACATAAAGTCAATAAAAAGCTTATTCTTGTAAACTAGTACAAAGCTGAAAACAGAGACTACACAAAAAACACTGAAAATACAAGGTGGGACACATAGGAGGTGGGAGTTTGTTCAGACCTTCTACTCTTTCTGTGGCTCAGAAAACATTTAATATGCTCAGGCTCAGCTATCCTATCTACAAAAAGGGGTGGATGTATTTTAATCCCCATGTTGCTAAAGATTTGAGATGTTAAGTAACACACAAAGGAAAAAGGTCTGACAGCTTTTGTTACTACTGGTAAGCTCTGTGAGGGCAGGAACTGGAGGTCTTACTCATTATCAACCCTAGTGTCTGACAGTGCTGGGCTGGGTAAGCACCTAGGAATGTTTGTTTGTGGACTACCATGGATATCCTGACCTTCCTCTAATAAAGTTAGGAAGCTCACATGAATTCGGAATGCATTGGTTTTAGATCTGATATCTAAAGCTATTTACAAATTATAATTCATACATGTAAAATCTGTTTCTCTTTGAAAATGATTTTGGAAAGTGAGTTTATTGCTGAAAACCAGTATTGTATAAAAAGTAAGAGGATTCTGTAGAACATTCCAAGGATCTGTCGCCCAGCAATCTTGCCTCCCTTCCACTTTCCTGTGACTAAAACAGAAAGAAGTTCAAATAAAAAGCTTCAGTATTCTGGAATGGTAAAAATAATGTATTTGCAGATAGATTTGGTTTCTTTTTGACCCATTTCTTGAACTAATTTTTCATGACACTGTGCTGAGCTAAAAATGCTTTTCTATTTCTAGGCTTTCTTCTTAGGATGCATTGACTCCTTGGATCCTTATAGGTAGTGGATGTTCCTCATAGGAATAAGGCCATACCTTCTCCTGCTCTGATATATGTCCATAAGTTTGATCATCTTCAGACATCATCATCATAATTGTCATCATAATAGCTATAGTTAGTTAGCAATTCCAAGAGGAAGGTGCAGGGCTGGAAGAAACTTTCATCTAGCATAATTGAGACTTGTGCACTTTGACGGCAGAGAAGGTCTCTGCCTCAGTAACAAATGGCTGGATTGACGGAGGCAGTGTTTTAAAAAGACTTTCTACATAATATTTATATGTTATTTTCTCTTTAATCAATGATGAGAAAGCAAATCTAGTTAATTGAGAGTAGCTGCCTAAAGAAGTATTGAGAAGCAATTTGATGATTTGTACAGGATGCCTTAGGAAGGGACAAAAATGCCAGGACTGGCAAGCAGACTTTGCTACTGATAATAGGGCAAGACGGGGAGGAAAGTGGAGACACAGGTACTTGGTGTCTGCTGTATGTGTTTTATGGGCTTCCCAGGTAGCTCAATGGTAAAGAATCTTCCTGCAATGTAGGAGACCCAGTTTCAATCGCTAGGTCAGGAAGATCCCCTGTAGGAGGAAATGGTAACCCACTCCAGTATTCTTGTCTTGGAAATCCCAATACAGTCCATAGGATTGTAAAGAATCAGACACTGCCTAGCAAATGAACACACATGTGCACACATACACACACACACATATGTTTTTTAGAGTTCATTTGAACCTGATACACCTGTAAGGGAATGGTTCACTCAACCTGGCTGCCAGGAGGAGGACTTGCTTTTTAATGTGATCAATACAGAAATTCTTTCTTACAGCTTGCAGTGAGAAATGACCTGTGGCAACAACTTCTGTTCTTCAAATGTGATATTGTAGTAAATGCAGCTATTTACCAATATGTTTTAGCAATTCTGTTTCAGGAAAGGGCAGGAAAGGTCAATCTTAAGCCTTCTAAATGACAGAATTTAGATTGGCTATCAGTGATCCTATATATGTTGCAGTCAGTTACACTGTTGATAAAAAAAGATGAATCACTTTAACCCTAAGAGCCAGTTCATGACACAGTAGATCCAGACTGTAGGTATCTAAATCATCCATTCAGATCACTGTACAGTTGGTTGTAAACACAATAAAACCACAAGGTAAATCTCTGATACTATGTGGATCCTTTTATTATTTATTACTTTAAGTCTGTTCATATTCCTGCCTTTCTTATTCCTATATAAATAATATCATTAACACAAAATAGCTTATTTTTATTATTTGGACTCTTTAAAAAAGTAATGAGAGTTAAGACTCCCTGATGGGAATTAGGGACTTCTCTGGTGGTCCAGTGATTAAAATTTCATCTTCCAGTACAGGGGACGCAGGTTCGATCCCTGGTCAAGGAGCTAAGATCCCACATGCCTCATGGCCGAAAACCCAAAACATAAAACAGAAGCAATATTTTAACAAATTCTATAAAGACTTTAAAAATATATAGCTTATGTATTAAGAAAGGCATTTCTTAAAAAGAAGAACTGTAAAAAAAAAAAATAGATGGGTTCCTTAGAAGGAAAACTGAGGGAAAATCATTTAGGAATGAGAGGATATCATTGGTTGAAAATGAGAAAGCTGAATGGCATCTATAAAATACAATGAAAAGAATGAATTTCCTGAATAGGGGGAAATACAAAGGTAAAAGCTCTTCTTAGAATACTCTCTAGCACTTAGAAAAGACTCATAAAGAACAGTAACCTTTCATGTACTATTTCTGGCATTCTGGATTTTGTGATGAAATAAATTCTAGTCTGTGGTGCTTAAAACTAATGGAAGAGGCTTACTCTAAGCAATAATGAACTGACTTATGTGGTGTTCTGACTTAGTTTTCTGTTTCTGCCAATCGTCCTGAAGTCTCTCTAGGTTTTTTTCAGTTTCTAAACAAAAACTTTCATTTCTCAACTAGCCAAGACTTTATTGTCTCTTTGTTTAAGTCATGTATGCTGCCAGATTAAGGATATAGCTTCTGGTTATTGTTATCAGAATTTACAAGGATGATATTATCTAATAAGTGATGGTTTCTCCCAAGGCAATTCAGCTTATTCTCCAAGAACTTCCATAGAAATAGGGATGTTCAAAAGTATTTTAATGCAGAATACCTTTGAAAAAATCAGAGTTCTAAGACATCTTCTATAAAGTAGTTTTGGCCACAGAACTTAAAGTAGAAAGGTGACTTGTGTGGCTTGAGCTTTAAACTACATCATGCCCTGGTCCCCAGATGGGAGATAACCCAGGTCTTTTATAGAGGGAATAGTTTCTTAAGTCTTGACTCAATCTTAATTCACATTTAATTTGAATTTTTTTTTAAATTTCAGGTGTTTTTTACTCACTGCGAAGTTTGTTGTTATTTAGTCATTGTGTCTGACTCTTTGCGACCCCATGGATTACAGACTACCAGATTCCTCTGTCCCTGGGATTTCCCAGACAGGAACACTGGAGTGGGTTGCCATTTCCTTCTCCAGGGGATCTTTCCAGCCCAGGGACCGGACCCGCATCTCCTGCTTTAGCAGGTGGATTCTTTACCACCGAGCCACCAGGGAAGCCCCATTGTGAAGTTTAAGACTGTTTAAATATAGATTCCCTCGCTTTTTTCAACTACAGAGCATTGTGAACCTTGCTCAAAAAATGGCCAGGCACTGTTCTGGATTGCAGAGCCTGACAGAAAGGGCCCTCAATACAGTCAGAGTCAAAAAGGAGGCTCAGTCAATAGTTTACTGGAAATAAAGTCCAGTAGCACTGCGGTCCCCATCCCCAGGATCACTGAGGATGGAGAGTGGTGAGAGAAACACTCACAGGGGAGGGGATGTTTGAAAGAGTCTTGCCCATAGAAGGGCAGGGAGTAGGAGTCTGGTGCGTAGGAAGAATGGGTTTTGTAGTGGAAAAGAGCGTGTATAACATGTGGAGTCATGGTCAGCCTGCTGCTCTAGGTACCGTAAGAGGAAAGTCCTTTTGGAACTGGGAGCCACGTGTGCCTTTGCCTCAGTTGGAACGACATATGTCCCCTGCATGCTGTAAACCTGGCCGGAAACTGCTCATCAGGTGTACGCTGATGTCTTCTGATTCTTCTTTCATGTTCACAGAAGGGAACCTCAGGTTCTAAATTAGCCTCTGTGTCTTGGAATGTTTTTATCTCGTGGCAGTGAAGGGCCCCTTTCTGAGCATCTATATGCTATAATCATCGGTTTTTTTGGCAAGTGCGTATTTTGGAGGATGAGCCAGAGGAGAAAACAATCTGTACAATATGAGGCAAATCTCATAGTGAAGTGGCAGAATAGTTACTATTCTTCCACCATCTGTGGCATTAAAATGAAAATGACAGCTTCTCAGTGTATGACGTGACGCTGCTCATTGCTTTCTCTCTTGTGAGTCAGAAGACATAACTAATCTTCATTCATGCCACGCTCTGGCTAAACTAGTCTTTGTTCATGCTGTGCTCTGGCTATTTGTTTTCAGCTTTTGTCTAGATGATCGTTGCTTTTTAACCCCAAAGAACTAGCCTGGAGTGAAGAATTCATCATCCAGTAGTGTTCTTCCTGGGGAACTCTGGTGGAAGATGTAGTAAATAACCGAATAGCAGGTCTTTGAAAATTCAGATTGCCTCATTCATTTAAAGACAAACACTAGAGAATTTGTCGTTGTTGCTTCATTGTATTATTTACTTTCCTACTCTCTTATGTCCACATTTTTAAAAATTTCCTAAAATTTCAAATAATGGTTTTCTACAAGCTACCTCACTTTTCAAATATTTAAAAATTCTGATACAATGACCTGGTCATTCTACTCCCAGGTACATGCCCATAAGAAATGAAAACATATGTTCATAAAAAAACATGTACATGATTATTTGTAACAGCAATATTCATAATAGCAAAATGTGGAAGCAACCCAAATGTCCAGCAACTGTTAACACAAACAAAATGTGGTATATCTGTACAATAGAATTTTATTTGGGGATAAAAAAGAATTAAGTATGGATATATACTATGACATGGGTGAACCTTGAAAACATTTATGCTAAGTAAAAAAAGCCAGACACATAAGCCATATATTGTATGATCTCTTTTTAAGAAATGTCCATAGGCAAATCTCCATAGGCAAACTATGGAGATAGAAAGTGGATCAGTGTTTGCTTGGTGCTGGGGTGGAAAATGAGGGGAAATGGGGATGAGGAGCAACTGCTAATGAGTAGGTCTTGGGTTTCTTTTTAGAGTGTTAAAAATGTTATAAAATTAGCTTTGGTTGCATAATTCTATGTAGATACTGAAAGCTACTGAACTGTGTAATTTATATGGGTGAAGCCTATGATATGTGAAATACATATTAATAAAGTTGTAAAAACAATCAACATACCAATATTAATATTTATATTATCATACCGGTACCTTAGTGACAGTCTCATAGACTAATTTATGACTCATCCTTGCAGAATTTACCACAACACAATGGAAAGAGTCACGGACTGTGCCAACAGGGATCTTGGTCCTTTCTGGAATGAAGCAGGGTTTCAGAAAAGACAGACAGATATCATTTTAAATTTTCTTTCTTTATTATTTTTGGCTGCCGAGTCTTCACTGCTGTGCAGGGGCTTTCTCTAGTTGCAGTGAGTGGGGGCTGCTCTCGTTGTGGCGCACAGGCTTCTCATTGCCATCGCTTCCCTGGTTGTGGAGCACGGGCTCTAGGGCTCTCGAGTTTCAGCAGTTGTGGCTCCTGGGCTCTGCAGCACAGGCTCAGTAGTTGTGGTGAATGGGCTTAGTTGCTCCCCGGCATGTGGGATCTTCCCAGGCCAGGGATCGAACCCATGTCACTTGCATTGGTAGGCATATTCTTAACCATTGGACCAGCAGGGAGATTTACAGGTATACTTTCAAATTAAATCATTTTAATTCTTGATTCTTTCTAAGATGAAGTTTATCCAGGTGTATTCCTTCTTGTATCCCCCATTCAAAACTCAAAGCTGTGAATTAGATGATGCATTCTTCTCTAGACAATGAACAGAAGAAAGCTATACACTGAAATCCAGATAGGTATATGAAGTCATCACTCTCCAGTCTGTTCTAAGGCTGTTTCCAGTGCATCTACAATAAAGTCCCAGACTTCAGCTGTTCTCAAAGTACAGAGATGCCACTTGCACTGTAGTCTATATAGTTCTTACTTTTCTATACAGACTACACGTTTTACATAACTTTATCGGTCTGTATAACTGCATGAAATATTTGCATTGTCTTTCCAAAGATATAAATTATTCATAACTCTCAAAACATTTTTGATACAAGGAAAATAGGGGTTAGAAGCTATCTGACAGAGGAAATTTCTATGATGGATATGGAGGAAAACTCCCACTTAAAAGTATATTATTGGTAAAAGTGAAACAGTCATTCATGAATTCTCCTTGACAATGTCTATTTATAGTGGGCTATAGAGATGAATCTTCATTACTCTTTCTCCACTAAACTGGCAGGTAGTTACCAGAATCTGCTTTATAGACTAAAGACACTGCTATATAAATTTTAAAATATATTATTCCTACCCTGCTGTAGAAAATGAACATTAAGATCTCAATCAGGGTATACTTTAATGTAGTTGTCAGATGAATCTTAACTCTGAATGCTTATAACCAGCCATTTTTATGCAGAACTGAAAATATGTTTTATGAGACTTGCTTTTGATTCAGTGATAGAAGGATTATCAAGGTCTTTGAATCAAGACTATTAATTTATAATGGTTTCTGTTTGGTTTATCACATTAACAGTATGTGTTGTTTTAGGGAGAGGTTATATACAATGAAGACATTTGTACTCTCAAACCTTAAATTGCCCATCCTTGAAAAATAATCATAGTAAAGCTGAGGTTACTAAAAAATAATCCATTTTATTCATTTCTTAGAGTGAGGCCAAGATGAAAGGGGAAACACAAAATTGCTTTTCTTAACAGAACAGGCTGCAGACAAAGTCCAGGAGAGAATATCCTTGAAAGCTCTCTGAAAAGGTTACTACAAGGGAACATTGCTTTTCAAATCTGGACTTTTGAAAAGTGAGAGTCGCTGAGTGACATTGACCATTCCTTTGTCCTTATGAATAAGTTCTTTGCTTGCACAGCACTCAGTGCAAGCACAGTATGGGGTATGTTCTCCTTCCATCTTTGCAATTCTCCAGTACCCACTCTTGTGAACTTTAAAAGATGTTAAAGGCATGGTCTATATGACTTCTCTACGTCCTTGTTGACCTATATAGAGAAAAACTATTTCTACAGTGACACCGCACACCTCACAACATGAAACAAGATCAGGGGAACTGTTGCCAAGTTTCCTCACTGAAAAACAGAAGAGTAGTTGCACATCATTTGAATAGTGAAGTGAGATTTCTTTTGGAATCTAATGCCTCCAGAATGATGGCCCAGCTCCAAGTGCCCAACTAAAATGGCAAGGTGTCCTTCTGATGTATTCTCTTCATTACCACTCTCCTAAATTAACTTTGAGTTTATTTACTTTATCTGTCTCTCCCTACTATTTCCTCTGCTATGAACAGCAGAGACATCGTCTATCTTATTCATTGCTATACGCACAGAACCTAAAATAGTGCTCGGTAATTATTTTATTTATTGAGTAAATAAGCAAATACTATGGCATGCAAAGCACAGAGTACAGGCTCTAATAAGTAATAAACCATTATAATTGTTTGCTGCTGCTACTCCTACCACTGTTATCTGATTCATATATTAGGATTCTGCATATGATTTCATTTGGAAACAAGTTTGCTGCCAAAGTTAAGTTTAAATTTAGTATACTGAAATGTTTATATATGTGTGTGTGTCTATATATATATTAGAATAAGTTGTACACCTTAAATATATATAATTTTATGTGCCAATGATATCTCAATAAAGCCATTTAAATAATTAGTATACTACTAAGAGAAATATATACTAATTATTTAAATAGTTACTAAGAGAAATATAGGGCTTCCCAGGTGGCTCAGTGGTAAAGAATCTGCCGGTCAATGTAGATATGGGTTCGATCCCTGGGTTGGAAAGATCCTCTGGAGAAGGAAATGGCAATCCACTCCACTCCAGTATTCTTGCCTGGGAAATCCCATGGACAGAGGAGCCGAGTGGGCTACAGTCCATGGAATCACAAAAGAGATACAACTGAGTGACTAAACAACAACGACAAAAGAGAAATATAATCCAATTTGAAAATAATAATCTCATTTACAAAATTTTAGTAGCAAAAACGAGGGCAAATTTTAAAATATGCTGCTTAATTCTTCCTGTGTATAGATGTTCTTTTGTCTGCAACTGCAAAGCAGTCAGGGAAGGGAAGGTTTATTCACTGCACTTTTTGTCTTAGGCCAAATCAAAAAGGCAGGAGGAACTGAACTTGAATAACTAAATGGTGATTAACCTTTCTCTCCTTCAAAAAGCAGAGGCAAAACCATGGTACTAGTAAGAATGATAAGATTCTGCATTTTACTTCCATTTCTACCCCAGGTGTTGCCACATCTGCAAGCTCCCAGGAAGAGTGATGGGAATTCGCGTGCTTCGTCTCTCTTTGGTGGTCATCCTTGTGTTATTGCTGGTAGCTGGGGCTTTAACCACTTTACTCCCTAATATCAAAGAAGACAAGATGCTCACTTTGCGTAGGGAAATAAAATCTCAGGGCAAGCCCACCCAGGATTCCTTTACTCTCATAATGCAGACATACAACAGAACAGATCTCTTATTGAGACTTTTAAATCATTATCAGGCAGTTCCATATCTGCATAAAGTGATTGTGGTATGGAACAATGTTGGGGAGAAGGGACCAGAGGAGTTATGGAACTCCCTAGGGCCTCACCCTGTCCCCGTGAACTTCAAAGCACAGACCACAAACAGGATGAGAAATCGACTCCAGGTCTTTCCTGAAGTGGAAACCAAAGGTGAGTTGCAGCTGGGTTTTTAGTCTGACAGGGCTGCAGTTAACCAGAACTGGGGACTCATGTGTGGCTTTGGGGCCTCCTACTTACCTTAATTGTCTGGAGAAAATAGGGAAATTTAACCATGAGAAAGCATTTTGAAAAAAGAGCCAGTTTCCCAGATGTCAAGAAGCAGTCTCCTGGGGAGAAATCACATATATCCTGCAACAGTTATAAAGAGGTTAATTAATATTGTAAAAGAAGACATGCTATGATTACATCTTATTGCATCACAGAAGTTAGTAAAATGCTATTTAACTTATGCTTGATGTGTTTTGCCACCTTCTTTTCCTCCCACTCATAGCAGTTACATGAGCTTGTAATTTGCTTAAAAGAACCTTGGTTTTATTTATTTATAGGTTCATTAGTTTCTAGAATAATGGATGATAGCTACATGATAATCTCCCCCTTTGGAAATTATAAAATCAATTGTAGTTCAATTAAAAACTTTTTCTGCTAGATAAATCTTTAAGAATACATTTTTTATTTACTGATTTCATTCAGAGAATACTTCATCTGAATGATCTATAAAGAAAAATCAAAAAGGCAGGAGGAACTGAACTTGAATAACTAAATGGTGATTAACCTTTCTCTCCTTCAGAAAACAGAGGCAAAACCATGGTACTAGTAAGAATGCTAAGATTCTGCATTTTACTTCCATTTCTACCCCAGGTGTTGCCACATCTGCAAGCTCCCAGGAAGAGTGATGGGAATTCGCGTGCTTCGTCTCTCTTTGGTGGTCATCCTTGTGTTATTGCTGGTAGCTGGGGCTTTAACCACTTTACTCCCTAATATCAAAGAAGACAAGATGCTCACTTTGCGTAGGGAAATAAAATCTCAGGGCAAGCCCACCCAGGATTCCTTTACTCTCATAATGCAGACATACAACAGAACAGATCTCTTATTGAGACTTTTAAATCATTATCAGGCAGTTCCATATCTGCATAAAGTGATTGTGGTATGGAACAATGTTGGGGAGAGGGACCAGAGGAGTTATGGAACTCCCTAGGGCCTCACCCTGTCCCCGTGAACTTCAAAGCACAGACCACAAACAGGATGAGAAATCGACTCCAGGTCTTTCCTGAAGTGGAAACCAAAGGTGAGTTGCAGCTGGGTTTTTAGTCTGACAGGGCTGCAGTTAACCAGAAGTGGGGACTCATGTGTGGCTTTGGGGCCTCCTACTTACCTTAATTGTCTGGAGAAAATAGGGAAATTTAACCATGAGAAAGCATTTTGAAAAAAGAGCCAGTTTCCCAGATGTCAAGAAGCAGTCTCCTGGGGAGAAATCACATATATCCTGCAACAGTTATAAAGAGGTTAATTAATATTGTAAAAGAAGACATGCTATGATTACATCTTATTGCATCACAGAAGTTAGTAAAATGCTATTTAACTTATGCTTGATGTGTTTTGCCACCTTCTTTTCCTCCCACTCATAGCAGTTACATGAGCTTGTAATTTGCTTAAAAGAACCTTGGTTTTATTTATTTATAGGTTCATTAGTTTCTAGAATAATGGATGATAGCTACATGATAATCTCCCCCTTTGGAAATTATAAAATCAATTGTAGTTCAATTAAAAACTTTTTCTGCTAGATAAATCTTTAAGAATACATTTTTTATTTACTGATTTCATTCAGAGAATACTTCATCTGAATGATCTATAAAGACACCACTGTGTCTTACAACTTCTGTCTTCACCTCCAAACTGTTTGATTTAAATTTTTTTTCTTTCATTTCAGCGGTGTTAATGGTAGATGATGACTTGCTAATTAGCGCCCAGGACCTTGTTTTCGCTTTTTCTGTGTGGCAGGTAATGTTGCTACATGCTTTATGAAATCATCAGTATAACGTCTGATCTAGTGTTTAACCAGAGCAACATGGTTTAACGTGGGGGTTACCCAAATTAGTGTAGACAGTATTTATCTAAAAAGGAGATTACTTTGTCATAAAGTACAATGGCACCCCACTCCAGTACTCTTGCCTGGAAAATCCCATGGGCAGAGGAGCCTGGTAGGCTGCAGTCCATAGGGTCGCTAAGGGTTGAACACGACTGAGCTACTTCACTTTCACTTTTCACTTTCATGCATTGGAGAAGGAAATGGCAACCCACTCCAGTGTTCTTGCCTGGAGAATCCCAGGGAAGGGGGAGCCTGGTGGGCTGCCGTCTATGGGGTCGCACAGAGTCGGACACGACTGAAGCAATTTAACAGCAGCAGCAGCAGCAATCAGATTTCCTGAGCTCAGTTAAGCTAACTGACAGTTATGGTACCTTTTATCTATACTTGATTTATATTTGATATATTAGGGAGAAGAGCTAGAATTGCCTTCCAAAGAACAATGAGGAAATTATCTGGTATAGGACAGAGCAAAGACTAAATTCCTGAGATACTTTCCACAAGGCCACAGACCTGTATCTCAAATGAGAAGTGTGTTTGTGTATTAATGCTGCATAGAGCTTCCTTTGAAAGAAATAATTAATTATATCCACAAAATTTAATTCTGAGACCATTGTTTAAAAATTAATAATAATTATTCATGCACCACTGTGGTGGCAGACTTTTCCCCCCTTAAATCCCAGCTGGTATAAATAGGCATTAATTGCCTGGTATTCTATAAAAACACCTTTTTCCTGTTGAATATGTGTTCATAGTAGCCAGTTTTTCACAAGTTTCACTACAAGTACCTCAAAGCAGAATTACATACAAATACTCTGAAGCCTGTTCAGTAATTAAACACTGTGCTACCCAATAAATGGTCTAATTTGCACTGTAGGAACTCTCCTTGATTAGCAACTTGAGATGTAACAACATTAGGTATTAATGGTAAGCGGCCACAGTACTCTACAGATACCAGCATTTTCAAAACTTCAGTTTTCAACTTCATGCCTAGCGTACTGATCAACACATTTTTTTCCATATCAGCAATTTTTCTAGCCCCATAAATAAAAGCTTCCCAGGAAAAAATTTCTAATGTAATACTCCAGCTGTGAGATTTCTATTTCAGATGAAAAAATCAATTTTTGGAAAATGTCAGGTTTGGGGACATATGAGAACTACGGTTAATTAGAACAAGTAAATCATGATTAAAGGTGGATAAATATAATTTTAAGTTTCATCCATAAAACTGTCAAAAACAGTTTCAATCTATTGCCCAAGATAATCTGGCTCCTAAAGTTCAGCCCCATTGGTGCCCTATGGAGTATAGAGATTTGGGGCATAGAGACAAGCAGGATCAGAACAGACACACGTCTGTGCCTTTGCACTTACCCGTGACCTCCGTTTGCAGTCCTTCTCCTTTACCTGCTCTAGCCATCTGTGAAATCTCTGTCGTCCTCCTAGGTTATGTAAGTGGTGCCTCGTCTCTGAGGCCTCCCGGCGTTTATGCTCCCAGCCCCTGACGTTCCCCTGACCTCACTGCGTCCTCAGTGCTGTCCTGAGAATCCCTCTGCTGCACTACAGCTTCCTCAACAGTGTGGTCATTCCTAGTCCACCTATCTGTATCACACTCTCCCTAGACTATGCATTCTTTGACATGGGATTAAATCCAGACTGATTTGTGTGTGTGTGTCCCTAGTTTGGCGTCTGTTGGTAAATGAGTGAAACTCAAGGTATTTATGAGATTGAACTAAACCTTTTTCAGTTCATATTTCTTTTCCATGACTCACTGCTTTTCTTTGCTGATTTTTGTTTTATTTTTAGTCATTCTCATCCTACTATTATAGCTTTAATACCATCCTTTCTTCATAGATCCTAACACATCTCTTCATACATATGTGTATATATATATATATACACAAGCACACATATATATGACTTCCCCTGTGACTGAGTGGCAAAGAATCCACCTGCAGTATAGAAGACGCAGAAGACACCGATTTGGTCCCTGGGTCAGGAAGATCCCCTGGAGGAGGAAATAGCAACCCACTCCAGTATTCTTCTGGGAAAATCCCATTGGCAAAAGAGCGAGCCGGCTATGGTACATGGGGTTGCAAAGAGTCAAACATAACTGAAGCGACTAAATACATACATACATATATATATATATGCTGCTAAGTCACTTCAGTCGTGTATATATATACACATACCTATACATATTGACCTTTGAACAACACAAGCTTGAAGCATACAGGTCCACTTACACTCAGATATTTTCAGTAAATACATACCATATTACTACATGATGCGTGGTTAGTTGAATCTGTAGATGCAGAACCATTGATATTGAAGGCTGGCTATAAAGTTATACATGAATTTTCCATTTACTGCCAGTTGGCACCCTTAACTCCTGCATTGTTTAAGGGTCAACTATATATATGTGTGTGTGTGTGTGTGTTTGTGTGTATGTATGAATATGTAAACAAAAACAAAAGAGATAAAAATAAAACATTGTTTAAAACCAACAGTGACTTTCAAAAACATTGAAATCAACGTGGAAAAGCAGTAAAATGATACATGTACATCCATACTTTTATTTACTCCTAAGATTAAAACAGTTTTCCAAAATAATCACATATCTTCTTAATCTCCTATACTAAGCATTATTCATATAGTCAACTTCTTTTACAGTAAACTCTGAAAAAACAGACTCTTTGGTGACTAGAATTTATTAATATCAGATAATGTGTGAATCGGGAGACTATTTGAGAAGTCAGAAATTTTTAAAAAAGATTTGGGTTATGATGAAATTTGAACTTTAAACTTACCAAGAAATAGATTTATGAAGTTGCCTGGAGTTAAAGGAAATTGAGATGTAGAAGCCAGGAATAAAATAACACCGACAAATCAGTTTAATTCTTTCTGTAATAAATCATTGCCTTTTTCACCATGTTAGCTCTAAAGAAATGCCACACTGAATTATTATTATTTTTTTATCTTTTCAGCAATTTCCTGATCAAATTGTAGGATTTGTTCCCAGAAAACATGTGTCTACTTCCTCTGGTATCTACAGCTATGGAGGTTTTGAACTGCAGACAACAGGGTTTGGAAATGGTGATCACTACTCCCTGGTCCTGATTGGAGCCTCGTTCTTCCACAGCAAATACCTGGAACTCTTTCAGAGGCAGCCTGCAGCCGTCCATGCTTTGTTAGATGAGACGCAGAACTGTGATGACATTGCCATGAATTTTATCATCGCCAAGCACACTGGGAAGACTTCAGGGGTATTTGTGAAACCTGTAAACATAGCCAATTTAGAAAAAGAAACTACCGGTGGCTATTCTGGAATGTGGCATCGGGCTGAGCACTTTCTGCAGAGGTCTTATTGTATAAATAAGCTTGTTAACATCTATGACAGCATGCCGTTAAAATACTCCAACATTATGATTTCTCAGTTTGGTTTTCCATATGCCAATCACAAAAGTAAAATGTGAGAGTGAAACAGACAAACAGAAACAAACCTCAGAACTGCTTGTTATTTGAGTAGCTTCCTCGTGCTCTGGTTGGTCTTTTTATTTATTTATTTTTAAGCAACATCATGGACTTTTTTTCTACTCCAGAAGTCTCTACAAGGGGAAAAATGCATGGGGCTTCTAGGATGTACAATTTACATGTGCTTCAAAACCCAAGAAGCTGATATTATCCAGATAGGTCTTGTGATAAGTCTTCATTCATGGATATAATTCCTTGGTCAACAGTTTTATTGTTTACATACTCAGACTGTCCGACAACTTTTTAAATTGAAGTATAGTTGATTTACAGTGTCATGATAATGCCCTACAATTTTGTGTTTTGACTCCTGGCACTTGCCTTAAGGACCTTTAGCAAGCTGTTTCCAGGATCAAAATCTCCAGAGAAGTATTTCTCAGCTTTTTCATTCAAGGATGATTATTTTCATCTGAAGCCTGAAATGCCTCTTCCTCAAAAGACTGTAATGTAGGGAAAAGCCATGTGAGGACAGAATAGTCTCAATCCCATATAAAAACAAGTGGAGATTTTGTGACAATCAGGGTTTCTCTTCTGGTTCTTCCAAGCAGCCCTTTCTAGGACTAGCTCGTCCCAGCATGGTTTCAATGCAACCATCAGTACTTTCTGTGGTTAAGTCTGTTGTGACTGGTTGGGTTAATTTTAGTAGCTGAATGATGTCTAGTTGTTTGCTTGACTTGTGAACATTTACTGCATGGATCACAAAAAAGTGCAGCCTGTATTTCTTATAAGCAACTTCTATGCAGCAAGGAGTTAATGTGTTACTAGATTCGGGTCCTGCATTTTGGCACTGAATCTGACTTTGAGATTGTACATTAATTTTTAGATTTTATATAAAAGATGTGTTATTTAAGAAATATGTGTAAAATAATTCTTCTGACAGAGTGATTCAGTAAGACTAGGCAAAAATTAAAACCCTTACTATCAAATGATCTTTATTGTTATAAAAGCATAAATTATCTCATGGATACTAAAATGGTGTGTGTGTTAGACACAAAGTCAGTCTCTTGGATTCTGAATACCCGCTCTGAGCCCCTGATGCCAAAAGATTCAGAGATCATGATGAAATTTGAATTACATAGATGTAGAAAAAAAGAAAAGACCTGAGTCATAGCAGAGAAATTCCCCAGGGAGCCTGCATCAGTTCATTGTTAAGTTGCCCACTCTCTGTTACATGAATTAATGTCTGTTCCACACTGTCTGTGTTTGGTCCTTAATTCACTAAAAGAATACTTAATTAAGCCTCTTTCCACCACATTCTCCTCTTCCTATTCCCCCTCCTCCTATATTCCATAATAATCTCAAAATGGCACAGCTGTGAAAATAATCATGGTTAATGTTCCAACAGTGAGATCTCTTGTGCAGTTATTTCAGTGTATATGGTTCCTTTACATGGGCATGTGTATGTGTCTTAATGCCATCTGAGAAAACCAGTAGAACTTGAAGCCTCACTAAAAATCTATAGTGTTAATTATCTGCTTTGTTAAACCTTGGTAGTGATTTTTTTTTTTTTTTTGCCTCTTGAGATTGACAGGTAAATAAAATAAACTTTTACCATCCTGATTTTTTTGTTAATTAAGCAGACTCATGCTTTTGTTTTCCGGGTTCACACAAATTTCCAAATATTCTCATATTGCTTAGAGTAAGGTAGGGATATCTGCTACATTCCCCATGAGAAAAATTTCCAGTGGGAAAATATTCTCAGATTTTTTCATCTTCTATTCTTAAACATCTATTCTTCAACATCACTTAATTTGCTCATATATTTTTCAGACGTTGTAGAGCAAATATGAAAACAAAGTGAAGTTTAATCTGTATTACAAAGACTCTTGCATTGGTTGGGACTAAACTTCTTCACAGGTGGCTCCAGTGGCAAAGAACCCGCCTGCCGATGCAGGAGACATTAGAGACACAGATTCTATTCCTGAGTCAGGAAGATCCCCTGGAGGAGGGCATGGCAACCCACTCCAGTATTCTTGCCTGGAGAGTCCCATGGACAGAGGAGCCTGGCAGGCTACAGTCCATAGGATCACAAAGAGTCAGACATGACTGAAGCGACTTAGCACACATGTACAATTTTCCCTTCATGCCTCTTATTCTTACTCCAGATGATCTGGAGCAAAGATGACCCTCAGGCTTAAAACTACATAGAAAAAGCAACATAGTTTAGAGGTTAAGTGAGCCAGTAGAGTACTTGGGCTCAAATCCTTCCTGTATCTCATACTTAACCTCCTGGAGCTTCTGTTTCCTCATCTGAAAAGTGAGAATAATATCTACATAGGCTTTGTTTTAAGGAATAAAGGAGATAGGTTGTATAAATATAAGCACAAAGACGGGCCCATTTAAAAATGGTCAATAAAGGAAAGCTGTTGGGATGTGTATGGACAATGAGTGTATGCTTAGTCATGTCTGACTTTTGGGGCCTCATGGACTGTAGCCTGCCAGGCTTCTCTCTGGAATTATCCCGGCAGAAATACCAGAGCGGGTTGCTTTTCTCTCATCCAGGGCATCTTCCCTACCCAGAGACTGAACCTGCATCTCCTGCATTGCAGGTGGATTCTTCAGCACTGAGCAACCAGGGAAGCCCATCGTTGACAGTAGGGCAGTTAATTCTATGCTATCAGAAAGGCCCCTGAATCCTTCAGATGAGATATTCAGGAAATTGTTTCTACATAACAGTCTTTCTACATAACCATGGCAGTTTTCATTTCATTTTCTCTATTTCAAATGCTCCTCTTCTTATTAAGACAGTACATACTCATTCTAGCAATTTTGGCAACTTCCCTACCCAGAAACTGAACCTGCATCTCCTGCATTGCAGGTGGATTCTTTAGCACTGAGCAACCCGGGAAGCCCATCATTGACAGTAGGGCAGTTAATTCTATGCTATCAGAAAGGCCCCTGAATCCACCAGGTGAGATATTCAGGAAATTCTTTCTACATAACCATGGCAGTTTTCATTTCATTTTCTCTATTTCAAGTGCTCCTCTTCTTATTAAGACAGTACATACTCATTCTAGCAATTTTGGCATATTCAGAATGGGATAAAGAAATTAAAAGCCTACCACATTAACAATCACTAAACATTTTTGTCTATTCCTTCTGTCTTTTCTAGGCATACGTTTTAATAGTATGATTTGTTTGGTATTTCACTGGATGGATAAACCATAGTTTATATAATCAATCATATTGCTGTTCTGTTAGATAATATCTTATTATTCTAACATTTGGGCAAACATCTTTGCCTTGAACCTTTGAGCATACCTATAATGATTTCTTTAAAATCAGTCTAAAAAGTCCAATGCCTGTATCCATTTAGTAGTTGAATTTTAGGGTTTTTAATACATATATATGCCCCCAAAAGCATTCCCATAGCTACAGTATTTCTGCATCTGAGAGCACCTGTTTCTCATCAGACTTCTCAACATTACATATTATTTAAAATATTCTTAATTTCATTTTCCATGTACAAAATACCCAGATGTTTCAGAATTTGGAAAGACTTTAGCTATGTTAAAACTCGATGTTGAGAAGGCTGAAAAACGGGCAATCAACTGTCAGATGAAATATTCCAAGACAGTATAAACTTTGGGAATCTTTGGAAGTGCTTCCAAAAATTCTTTGCTCCCAGGATGGAGTATAGGCAATGAATTGTTGGCTCTTTGCTGGTCCTAGGAATCAAAAACTTGGAAGCAGCAACAACAACAAAAATGCACCGATTCCTCTTAAAAAGACCTACGGCTTTGACCACAAGGTCAGGAGTGGATAAATGAGTATGTGTATGCATGTGTGTGTGTGTGTTGTGTGTGTGTGTGCACATGCACATGCACACAGGCCTACACACACACACCTACATGCAAACATGTGGTGGCAGTGGGCAGGGTAGGAGGCAGGAGTGGCAAGGAGTGGGGATGGAGTAGAGGACAATGCTGTCATGGACGAGGAAGAGAGAGGCGCCCAATCCCATTGGTCCCCAGGAGGGTATGATGATGAGATCTGATCATCCTCTTTCCCATGCTATTTCTTAAGCCAGTTTTTGTTTTTCTTCTAGGGTTCTCCCAACTTTCTCCCCTTCTACCTCTTCTCTTTTCATGAAGGTTCTGTCAATATAAAACCCTTTTTTTTTTAGTTTCTTACTTTTATTATTCTTTTGTGCTTTCTCTCTGGGAGAAAAAATAATAAGCCTCCACTTCTGCACATTTCAAGCCTGTACCTTCTTTTTTAAAAAAATTTTTATTGGAGTATAGTTGCTTAACAGTGTTGTATTAATTTCTACTGTACAACAAAGTGAATCAGCTATACATATACATGAAGTGAAGTGAAGTGAAGTCGCTCAGTCATGTCCGACTCTTTGTGACCCCATGGACTGTAGCCTACCAGGCTCCTCCCTCCATGAGATTCTCTAGGCAAGGGTACTGGAGTGGGTTGCCAGTTCCTTCTCCAGGGAATCTTCCCGACCCGGGGATCAAACCTGGGTCTGCCGCATTCCAGGCAGATGCTTTAACCTCTGAGCCACCAGGGAAGCCCATACAGATACATATATCCCCTCTTTTGGGGGAGTTTCCTTCCCATTTAGGTCTCCACAGAGTATCAAATACAGTTCCCTGTGCTTTACAGTAGGTTCTCATTAGCCATCCAGTTTATACATAGTAGTGTATATATGTCAATTCCAATCTCCCAATTCATCCCACCCACCTCGGTAGCCACACATTAGTTCTCTTTGCCTGTGTCTCTGTTTCTGCTTTGCAAATAGGTTCATCTCTACCATTTTTCTAGATTCTACATATATGCATTTATATAAGATACATGTTTTTCTCTTTCTGACTTCACTCTGCAATATTTAAAAAATATACTTATTGTGGATGAAATACAAAGAACATTTGATTCATTGGAAACGTGCACTGAGTCCTAGACCCACTAAATTTCCTCATCTGCTGAATGAGGCTGAAAATACATGCCCTAAAATCTCACCAATGGCTTTTGCTTTCAAAGAGCACAGTGTGTACGAAGAACTTTAAAGTATCAAGAAAAGGAAAGAATTTTTTAAATATCATTACAGATAAAGACTAGCTCAACAGAGAATGAAAGAAACTTGTTTGGGAATTACTAGCAGTGTCAAAATTATACCTTATAGCATAAAAAAGCAAAAATAAATATGCAAGGAACCCTTTTTATTAGCTCTGGTTCAGAATAAAGTATTTAAATGAAGTATTTAGAGATGGCATGGGGCTCTTTCATATTTCACATGTCAACATTTCTTTTATTTGGAAATAAAAAGGATCATATTTTTGACTGGAATGCTTTTAAGTAGTTTTAAAAAATAAATCTGAAGGGAACAGCTTTAATTTACAGCGGTGGTTCTTCGTTTTGGCTCATTTCCCCCCTAGGGGTCATTAGCAGTGTCTGAAGACACATTTGGTTGTCACAAATGGGAGCAGCCTACTGGGATGTAAGAAAGATGCTGCAGCCCTCCCCCCACAAGAATTAGCCATCCTCAAATACCAGTAGCGCTGAAGTTGAGGAAAAAATGTACATGGCCTCATATTATAGAATATTTGATTGGCGATTTTTGTATATGACACTTTCATGACAATGGAAGTTGCATTGCTAACATTTTATATAATGGTGCCTATTAGAACAAAATTAAGGGAGGGGAACATGTTTATATTAGAGAGTTCCAGAAAAACATCTACTTCTACTTTATTGACTATGCCAAAGCCTTTGACTGTGTGGATCACAACAAACCGTGGAAAATTCTTAAAGAGATGGGAATACCAAACCACCTGACCTGCCTCCTGAGAAATCTGTATGCAGGTCAGGAAACAATGGTTAGAACTGGACATGGAACAACAGATTGGTTCCAAATAGGGAAAGGAGTACGTTAAGGCTATATACTGTCACCCTGCTTAATTAACTTATATGCAGAGTACATCATGAGAAATGCTGGGCTGGATGAAGCACAAGTTGGAATCAAGATTGCTGGGAGAAATATCAATAACCTCAGATATGCAGATTACACCATTCTTATGGCAGAAATTCAAGAAGAACTAAAGAGCTTCTTGAAATTGAAAGAGGAAAGTTAAAAGGTTGGCTTAAAACTCAACATTCAGAAAACTAAGATCATGGCATCACTTCATGGAAAATAGATGGGGAAGCAATGGAATCAGTGACAGACTTTTATTTATTGAAGCTCCAAAATCACTGCATATGGTGACTTCAGCCATGAAACTAAAAGACGCTTGCTCCTTGGAAGAAAAGTTATGACCAACCTAGACAGCATATTAAAAAGCAGATACATTATTTTGACAGCAAAGGTCCCCATAGTCAAAGCTATGGTTTTTCCAGTAGTCATGTATGGATGTGAGGGTTGGACTATAAAGAAAGCTGAGAGCCAAAGAATTGATGCTTTTGAACTGTGGTGTTGGAGAAGACTCTTGAGAGTCCCTTGGACTGCAAGGAGATCCAACAAGTCCATCCTAAAGGAAATCAGTCCTGAATATTCATTGGAAAGACTGAGGCTGAAGCTGAAACTCCAATACTTTGGCCACCTGATGGGAAGAATTGACTCACAGGAAAAGACCCTGATGCTGGGAAAGATTGAAGGTGGGAGGAAAAGGGGATGAGAGAGGATGAGATGGTTGGATGGCATCACTGCCTCAAAGGACATGAGTTTGAGTAAGCTCTAGGAGTTGGTGATGGACAGGGAGACCTGGCGTGCTGCAGTCCATGGGGTGCAAAGAGCACCTGAACTGAACAGAATTGAAGACATCTAGTGCATAGTTGTGTGACCCCAAATCTGCACAAAGAGCCAGAAGTTTCCATGATTAAGGCTTATTTTTTATTCTTTTTTTTTTTCCCACTAGCCTTTTTATTTTTTCACATCTGAAGAAATAGACAGTGGAGCTTCAGTTTCTAGAAAGAAGTTATGAATACATATACATTTGTGAAGAACTACAAAACAATATTACATAATACAGTATGTATTTTCATAATACATGTCTAATTAGAGAAAAACTAAGTACAAATTTTCAAATAATCATATTTGTGTATGTTCAAGCATTTTTGGTTTCAACAAACAATAAACAACTAGTCAAGACAATTTATCTAGGAAAGAATCCTGGAATGAGAGAATTAAGAAACATTTTTCTCATGTAGCTAGGTAATGAATTACGTAAATTTATCTGGGGCTCAGTTTCCACATCTATGAAAGACATGGGTGAATTAAATGATTAGGAAATTTCTTTCCATTTATAAAATTCTGCAACCCTGAATCATTGTTGAATTGGTATGTTTTAAAGAAATCAAGTTATACTTCCCAACAAGAAAACAAATCCCCTAAAGTTTAGCTCTGCTGTAGCTTACAACCTTCCCTACACCATAAGCCTATTTTCCTAAGAATTCTTTCTCAAAGCGAAAACTTAGTAAATATCACTACTGTTGTACTGCTTTCAGATCAAAAGAAATCATCATGACGATGGGATGCAAAAGAAGTTGATAATGTAATTGTTCAGTGGTAAACACTGACTGGAAGAATTTATGACTTAAAAGATATCTTACTTCATAAGTAAGCATCTGTTGCTTTGTCCTTTATGAAGATCCTCTCAAAATTTACAACAGATTGACAAACCACTTGAATCAAATTTAAGTGTGAATCAGATATACAGCCGTTAACGTGTTAAACCCAGAATGCAAATACAAGTTTTAAAGGCTAAAGTAAACTGATTGGTTTGAAATTAATGAAACATGATTTTAATGAAATTTTCTGTTTTACCAGCAGATGTCAGCGCAACCTAATTAACTGAGTAACCTTTTTTTTTTTTTTTTAG
>SJYC01029555.1:0-13424 GCA_006408675.1 Madoqua kirkii | reverse complement strand
AGCATAGAGAAAAAAACCAATCCTTAAAAAGATATGAAGTTAAAATGGGCCCTTGCTAGGTAAATCATATTACGTAAGTTATAACACATTGTTATTATCATCATAATTTATGTGACATTAACATTTCTCAGTGACATATAAAGACACGATCTTAATTAAGTACAAAATGCTAATCTGTAAAGCATAAGAATGTGCATGGGTTAGTCTCTCAGTCGTGTTCAACTCTTTGTGACCCCGTGGACGGTAGCTCGCCGGGATCCTCTGTCCATGGGATTCTCCAAGCAAGAATACTAGAGTGGGTAGCCATTCCTTTCTGTAGGGATTTTCCCAACTCAGGGGTCAAACCCCAGGTCTCCCACAGTACAGGCAGACTCTTTACCATCTGAGCCACAAGCTCCAAAACATGAGAACAACAGTATTTTAAAACCTACATGAAACAGACACCTAAGCCAAAGGAAACTCATTTGTCTCTGGATGACATTTTTACAGCTCCTGAAGAAACACATTTATTCCTAATGAAACCTAAAATATATGTTGTGTGATACCATCTGTTTTCTAGAATGTAGCTTGTAGCAAAAGTTGCTAATCTAATGGCAGTAACAGCAATGTCTATGATGCATGTATGCATCTTTGTAACAGCCTGCAACTTAAATACCTGTATCACTCACCTTTCCGGACTCAATAGCTGTTGTTCCAGGAGGATAGTTAATTTGCCTAATAAAGAAAAGTTATGCAGAAAGTCAAAGTGACAGACCTCAGATGATTCCAAGGCTATATTCTTTCCTTTATGCAATTCTCCACTCTTCTAAAAATGCTATTTCGTGACACTGTGTAAAAAGAGGCTTCTTGTTGCATTTTTGTCACACATGGAACTCAAGCTATATTTTGTACAAAGGTTTCTACAACAAATCTACAACAAAGTCGTGTTGTTTGGGACACAACTAGAATAAAGCTAAAATAAGGATAAAGTAAAGAAATATATGTAAAGCCACTTTTATAAAGCAAAAATCAAGGTGTTTTTTTTTAATAAAATAAATGTGCAGTTACCATGTAACCTAGCAATTCCATGCCCGAGTATTTACCCAATAAATATGAAAATATGTATTTACACAAAGACACGCATAAAACTGTTTATCACAATTTAATCATAATCATTAAAAGCAGGAAACAACTCAAATTTCCATCAGTTAGTTAAAGGATTAATATACTGTGGTTTACCCATGAGACAGAATGCTACTTAGCAATAAATAGGAACCAAAGACTGATACATGCAGCAACATGGTAGAATATCAAACCACTAAGCCCAGTGAAGGAAGACCGACACGAAGCTACATACTCTATGATTTCGTGTATACGAAAACGCAAAGATCTTCTGCTGCTAAGTCGCTTCAGTCGTGTCCGACTCTGTGTGACCCCATAGACGGCAGCCCACCAGGCTCCCCCGTCCCTAGGATTCTCCAGGCAAAAACACTGGAGTGGGTTGCCATTTCCTTCTCCAGTGCATGAAAGTGAAAAGTGACAGGAAAGTCACTCAGTGTGTCTGACTCTTCGCGACCCCATGGATCACAGCCTACCAGGCTCCTGTGTCCATGGGATTTTCCAGGCAAGAGTACTGGAGTGGGTGCCATTGCCTTCTCCGAAGACCTTCTGGAAGAAGCAAAACTGTAGAGACAGAAAACAGATCACTGGGTGCCAGAGCCTGGGAGAAGCGAAGAGGTTGACTATAAAAGAGCATGAGGACAATTTGGGGGATGATAAAAATATTCTAGATCTTGATGGTGATGGTGTTAATAGTACTATGTACACTTATCAAAACTCACAAAACTACAAACTTAAAACTGGTGAATTTTATGTAAATTTTACCTCAATAAACCAGACTTTTTTAAAAATTAAAAGACACTGGGCACATACAATGCCTTAATAATTTGATAAATAGTAAACTTTCTGAAGAGTTGAGTCAAATAACAAGAGACAGAGAAGTTAACGACCTGAACCTCGCCCTGGAATAGTTTGCCTAGTCTGGGAATGTAGGAGAACAGAAACCGGGTGCTCTTGTTAGCTGGCCAAACCACTTACATGTGGTCTCAAGTGCCGACTGCTGCTGTTTAGTCGCTGAGTCGTGTCTCTTTGACCCCGTGGACTGTAGTCTGCCAGGCTCCTCTGTCCATGAGATTTCCCAGGCAAGAATACTGGAGTGGGTTCCCATTTGCTCCTCCAGGGGATCTTCCTGACCCTGGGATCAAACTTACATCTCCTGCTTGGAAGGAGGATTCTTTACCTCTGAGCCACCTGGAAAGCCCTGAGTAGGATTACTTTTCTCCAAATTTCATTTAACTTACAGTGAAAGACATTGAATTAAATAAAAATTTTAAACCTTCTTGAGCTCAAGACAAAAACAAAACAAAACAAAAGAAGGACTAAATTCACCATTCAAAAAAAAATCTTCCACTTGCTGATTAAGGATGATTAGAGGAAATCTAATATATGAACCCTAAGCAGGGAAGCAGTGTTAATCAACTTTATTACGGACAGGGAAACTATATAATTTGGCCAGCAGGTGTCAGGCACTCATCTATGAAAAACTGACAACTCTTCTATCAAAATTCTTTCTTAATATTTTCCTGCTGCCTTCATTTGTAATGATTATGAACATTTTTTCCTCTCTCTCTCTCTATATATATATATACACATATCCTTAAAAGGAGGAGGATGTTTGAAATATTCAATCTTTTCCTCCTTTTTTTCTCAGCTCTAATCAAGTATGATAATTAAATGTATATATTAAAATAGAAAAGAAATCACTCTTATTTCATTATGCTTAGTGTTTCAAAGATTTTTTTTTTTTTAATGAAGTAACAGCTTCACAAACATTATTTGCATAGTTTTGGCAAACTCAGTCTTTTAACAGCATTCTCTTTATTGTCAATGCCATCTCTTGCTTGAAGCCTTCCTCTGGGATCTCATATACCATAAAATGTTCCATGATCTACATAAAGCAATCGCCATGATGTCTTGTAACTGTTTATGTAAAAGGTCTATCTCTTTTCTCGTTTGACCACTCCCCAAATTAGGAGTGTATGAGCACTGCATCTCCAAGTATGTAACACAGTACCTTGTACTCAAAAATGTTTGTTGGTGGTAAGCAAGTAAGTGATTAAAACCTTGAATCAATTTTGCCATTTCCAAGACAGTGGTTTTTCAATAACCAGGTGAAAAGTTAAAGGACCAATAGTTAGTTGAATCAATAGGTAAGTGCATAGAGGCAAATGGCTATTTTCCCTGGTGGAACATTTAGGACAATCGTGGCTTGCTGAAATAAAGGGCAGCAGCTTATAGAATCCAAAAACAGGATAATAGAACAGTAGATGGCTTCTGTGATGGACTAGCAGGAAGGCTTAACTTTTAAAAAAAAAATCAAAGATTTTTTATTGCCTCTTTAAAATACCACAGTGGAGTCCATAGAACCATCTGGCATTTTGCTGTTTCTGTAGCCAGACCACTCAAATCTTATTAGTCAGCCTGCTGAATTGTTCCTTTTTAAGAAACATAGATGCCATCCAAAAATGTTCTGAAATCATTGTTTTTAACTTTTGGTGGTGGCTTGCTGAATCAAAGCATTGAATTTGACACAAGTTCAATGACATTTCTTTCAAGAATCAACTCATCTTCCTGGACTTGAGATACTGAACAAGCAATCCCTGGCCTCATCCGAATCCTACGGATGTATTTTTCATCCCCAAAATAGCGTCTCAACAAGAGAATCATTCTCCTGAATAACAAAGTTGATGGGGAAGTGGGCGTGCACAGACCTCATCTTGCAATGGAAACCCAGTGTAACACCCTTGATCACGCTCTGTACATGACTGCAGATCGTGTCAACAGTCACCAGTTCCTTTCTGTTTCCCCACCATTTGTCAACCCGGAGCCTCTGTTTTTTCTTTCCAGAGAGACTCAGTTCTACATTGATGTGATTAAAGTCCCTCTACAGGGTGCCTCTGGGGTCCTTCACAATAACTGTCCATCCCTTCAGAGTAACATCGACATTTTTCTGGAATGTCGACAATCTGATTGCTGAGAAAAGTCTTCATTCTCACAGTAGATGTGGCAAAGAACAGTCTTAACTTTTTAGTACCAAAAATTCTTTGACATCTGGGGAAGACTACAGATCCCTTCTTGGAAATATATTTTTAAAGAACATAAAACAAAACAAGTAATATTACAAAGGAAACTAATTACATATAAATACAGTTTTCAAAATAGGGTTAAACAATTTATTAATATGATTTAGCAGTAGGCTTGATGACTACCATAATTTCTTAAAAGTAGTGAGTATAAATGATATTTTAAGAAATTTGTGACAACTGTAATATGATATGAAAATATATTTTTGACAGTCACAGGAGCTGCTAATCTTTTGTAGTTTTTGCCTACATTCATAGTTGATGAAAATGCTAAATTTCAGGCTAGTAAAAGTAAAGTCATAATTTTTTTCTCCTTTTTAAAAACATAGGCCCCTTAAATTCTGTTCATAAACCACCTGAAGGAGTCTATGGACACAAGGTTAAGAACCTCTGGATAGGGCTTCCCTGGTGGCTCAGTGATAAAGAATCCATCTGCCAATACAAGAGACATGGGTTCATCCCTAATCTGGGAAGATCCCATATGCTGTGGAGAAACTAAGCCTGTGCACCACAACTATTGAGCCTGTGCCATGCCCGGCATAGACTAAATAAAATAAATAAATAAAATTATATCAAATAAGAATCTCTGGATGAAAGGGAAGTTTGGTTGGTGGAAAATAGGGAATTACAAGGGAAGAAGAAGCAAAAGGAGCTTCCTTCTGCAGTTAGCCTTCTCTCTTTTCCTTCAGAAAGCTCACAGTATTCACTGCCTAGCCTCTCATTTGTTCTCTGCCCCATTACAGTAGGTTTGTACCCGTCCTTCCACAGAACCATCCTTCCCCAAGTCAGGTCTGGTGCTGAGGCAGGACGCTGACCAGAGTGTGCCTCGGTCCTCACTTCATTCGGTTTCTCTTTGGCTGGTGTACTGTTGACTACTCTCTTTCTAAAGCTCCTTTTCTCCTTTGGCCTCTTCTTTTGCTCATGTCTTTCTGGTTCCTTTTCAGCCTCCCATCCTACTTCATCTCATGTCTAGGGATGGGTCCCTGGAGTTCTAACTACCCTATATATATATATTCTCGTTCTGCATTCTTCCTCTGGATAGTCTTGTCAATCTAATCCACATCTTGAGCTGAAGGCTCTTTCCTGATCCTAAGTCCCTACGTTCAGCTATCCACAACTCTTCTTAAATATACCAGGGATCCCTCAGACTCAATATATCCCCCAATTAAATTTATTCTCTTCCCTTCTCTGCTTTTTCTCTTATGTTCCCCATTTGGGTGAACGACACTGCAATCCAAATCTTCCCAAATTAAAGCTCCCAAACGTAAAAATAACTGCCAAAATTTCCAGAGTAACTATCTTGAAGACTGCTCAAGTTTGTCCCTTTTTTTCCCATTTTACTATGATTGTCTTAGACATTTTCATAACTAGTAACAATTGATGTTTACACTTGGTACTCTGCCAAGTGTTTTGTATAAACTGTTTATTTAATCTTCATATCATCCCACTGGATAAAAATGATTATGCCTTAAATTACACAGAGGAAATAGAAGAAAAGGGAGAGAAGGAATTTCCCAAGTTTACGAGGTTTTTAAATGGCAGAGCCAGGATCTAAACATCGGTCTGTTGGATTCCAGAGCCATATGCCCAGCTGTTGCTCTTAGAGTCTCCAGGATTGCTCGAGTAAATTTTATTTATTACGGCACCACCTAAGTTCTCTCTCTTAGAGGCAAATCTTATTTGGCTGCGTAGGCTTTTCCGTGTTGCCAAGACCCTTCCCCATGCAGGTCAATTCCTCAGCCAGGCTCCAAGAACTCACCCTGCTTGTGTCTCTAGCCTCTTCTCTTGCAGCCACCTAGCTTCCATTCCACACCCAGATGCTTTTCTTCCCAGGGGCTTTTTTCCTGAGCCCCACAGGATCAGTTTGCTAAGGTAGTCATAATAACGTACCACGGACTGGGTGACTTGAACAATGGGAATACATTTTATCACAGTTTCAGAGGCTGAAAGTGTCACAGTCACGGTGTTGGCAAGGCTGTCTCTTTTGAAGTCTCTCTCCTTGACTTGCAGATGGCCGTCTTCTCATTGTGTTCTCATATCATCTTCCCTCTGTGCTCATGCATCCCTGGTGTCTTTCTGAGTGTCCACATTTTCTCTTCTTTCTTAGATCTCTTCTTTCTAAGATCGGATTAATGGTTCTACCTAATGGCTTCATTTTGACTTAATTACCCTGTTAAAGGTCCTAACACTAAATACAGTCACATGCAGAGCTCCAGGGGGTATGGCATTACCAAATAAAATCCTAGGAGGACACTATTCAGTCCACAACACCCACTCACATAGCTCATTTTGACTCATCCTTTTCAACTCATTCTTTCCTGCCGCCCTCTCTGGGAAGTCTTCTCTGGCTGCCTCAGGTCTGAGTTAAATGCTTCTGACATTAATTCTGTTACAATCCTTGAACTTCTTCCTGTCATATTATTCTGTATTGCAATTATTTTATTTCTCTGACACCCCCATTGGACCAAGCTCCTTGAAGGCAGGAACTGTGACTCATTTTTCATTTTTCTAGCCAAAGCCCAAAACCCAGTACCTGGATCATATGTGTATTTAATCAGTCAATTAGTTAACAATTTGATAGTTAATATTTTCCAAAAGTTTATTTTAGTCAGATACTTTTCAAGAAATTAAGGACACAGTGGTGAGCAAGACCAAAGGAAGTTCCTCCTCTCATGGAATTGACATTTAGCTAGCAGTCAATAAATAGATGAAAATAAATGAACAGTATAATTCTGGTACTGAAAAAGAAAAGAAAATGGAGTAATTTGGTGGAGAGAAGCTTTTGTTGTTGTTTAGCTGCTAAGTCATGTCCAACTTTTTACAGCTCACACGGACTATAGCCACCTGTGCTGACAAAGGTCTGTGTAGTCAAAGCTATGGTTTTTCCAGTAGTCATGTATGGATTGTGAGAATTGGACCATAAAGAAAGCTGAGCACTGAAGAATTGATGCTTTTGAACTGTAGTGTTGGAGAAAACTCTTGAGAGTCTTTTGGACTGCAAGGAGATCAAACCAGTCAATCCTAAAGGAAACCAGTTCTGAATATTCATTAGAAGACTGATGCTGAAGCTGAAACTCCATTACTTTGGCCACCTGGTGTGAAGAACTGACTCACTGGCAGAGACCCTGATGCTGGGAAAGATTGAAGGCAGGAGGAGAAGGGGATGACAGAGGATGAGATGGTTGGATGGCATAGCTGACTCAATGGACATGAGTTTTAGCAAGCTCCAGGAGTTGGTGATGGACAGGGAAGCCTGGCATGCTGCAGTCCATGGGGTTGCAAAGAGTTGAAAATGACTGAGCGACTGAACTGACTGACTGACTGGACTGTAACTCACCCAGCTCCTCTGTCCATGGAATTTCCCAGGCAAGAATACTGGAGTGGATTGCCATTTCCTTCTTCAGGGTATCTTCCTGACCCAGGGATCAAACTTGCATCTCCTGCACTGCGGGTAGATTCTTTACCTCTGAGCCACCAGGGAAGCCCTAAAAGGCAGTGTTAGGGGACTTCTTTCATCAGGGGTCCAGGGAAAGCTGGAGAAGACAGTTGAGACATTGCTTGAATGATGAGATGTAAGAAGACAGTGAGAGTTTCAAGCAGGAAACAGTACAGGTGAAGACCGTGAGATGGGAATTAACTTGACAAGTTTGAGGGACAGAGTGACTTTAGATCAGTGACTAATGGTAAGAGAAGAAGATGATGTCAGAAG
This sequence comes from Madoqua kirkii, assembly GCA_006408675.1. Classification (NCBI taxonomy): domain Eukaryota; kingdom Metazoa; phylum Chordata; class Mammalia; order Artiodactyla; family Bovidae; genus Madoqua; species Madoqua kirkii. The sequence goes on along the minus strand of SJYC01029555.1, from coordinate 5,534 downwards.
CTCGAGCTAATTTCTAAGTACAGAGGAAGCCACTGAACTGTGTTGAACCAGGGCTGGATATGATATGATTTGTGACCTTAATATTGCTCTGGCTGCTGTGTGCGGTGTATATTTTAGAAGGATGATGGTGGAGCTGGGAGTCTAGTGAAGAGAGTGCTGTCAATAATAGAACAGTGGTCTCAGTTGGGAGTGATCTTGTACCCCCAAGCTCTCAAAGGGCATTTGGCAATGCTGGAGGGATTTTTGGTTTACACAGCTGCAGGGCTGGAGTGCTACCGTAGTACAGTAGGTAGAGGCCAAGAATGCTGCCAAACAGCCTCTAATGCACAGGACAGCCCCCAAGACGAAGAATTATTTGGTCAAAATGTTAGTAGTGCTGAGACTGAAAAATTTTGATTTAGAGAGAAATGACAGTGGTTTGACCCCTGTGGTACCAGTGGAGATTGTAGGAAGTTCTTAGACTTAAGATGCATTTGGAGGTAGCTGGTAAACTATACAGGACTTGTAGACAGATCAGATGTAGGCTGTTAGGTCTGGGGCCTGAGAAACAAGGTGGGTGTTGATAATGTTTACTGAGAAGAGGAACACTGGGGGTTAGTCAATAGAGCATAGATGATATATAAACCATGAGACTGGATGAACTCTTTCAGGTAGGAAGGAAAGAGGCCTCAGACACTTCCGCACTGGAAATCCTCTTAGAGGAAGCCAATGCAGGAGACAAGAATGAGGTCCTCAGAAGGCCAGAGAGGATCAGCTCCAAACTCAGGGAGGGTCACCCGAGAAGCAGGAACACTTCTTCCACTAAAAATGAGAGGAAGGTAAAGTTCACGAATGGCTTCTCAGATGTCTCACAGGAAGCACAGGAGATGTGAGTTTAATCCCTGGGTCAGGAAGATCCTCTGGAAGAGGAACTGGCAACCCCCTCCAGTATTCTTGCCTGGGAAATCCCATGGACAGTGGAGCTTGGCTGGCTATAGTCCATGGGGTCACAAAGAGTCAGACATGACTAAGCATGCACAAAGTTCATGAATAGGTGTATAGGTAGGTGAGTGGATTTGTAACAACAAGGAGGGTAGCTTTAATTGCAGTTATTGTTTTTCTTTGAATGACTAAGCATGTACGTATTGTCTTATGAACTAAGGTCTGAGTGTGAGTATCTGTTGAGTGTTGAGTGTGAATGTGTGTGTAGCAGGGGGAGATATTTGAGATTTGAGAAGGGAGAAGGTTATTTGATAGCAAAATTGAAGAGAGGGAGAATGAAATAACCATGGAAATGAGATAGAATTCTCAGAGTTTTGAGCCATTTGAGCTTTGTAGTCAAACTTTAAAATGAATCCAGTCAGTATAATTTCTGAATTAATAATTACTTAATAGCTTGTATTGAATAAATAAAATGTCATAGTAACAATAATATCAACACCTATCATTTCTTGACCATTTGTAATGTAGCATGCTTCAATCTTTACAGAATACTCTTATTTACTACTCTCAAAGAACCCCCATGAGATAGGCAACATTGTACTCAACTAACTTCTAAGGAAACTGGAGCTCAGAGATATTAAGTGATTTGTTCAAGCCCACACAGTAAAGAAGAGAATCCAAAACCGGTTCCATCAAACCAGAGCTCGTATTCTTCACTAGCATTCTATATCCTCCTTAGGCTGTTGTTGTTGTTGTGCTGTTCAATGGCTAAGTTGTGTGCAACTCTTTGTGACCCCATAGACTGTAGCCCACCAGGCTCCTCTGTTCATGGAACTTCCCAGGTAGGAGTACTGGAGTGGGCAGCCATTCCCTTCTCTAGGGTATCTTCCCAACCCAGGGATCAAACCCATGTCTCCTGCATTGCAGGTAGATTCTTTATTATCTGAGCCACCAGGGAAGCCCTCCTCAGGCTATGCTTAATGACAATCACTGCCCTGAGCAAGGCTTTGTCATTTCCCTACCTTTCTAAGGGCCAAAAAATGCTAATAACTCCAAGAGAAGGGGTGGGAGTAAAGGGAGGCAGTGCTGAAAAAATCACCAGTTTTCTTAAAAATGCATATGACTGATACTATGATATACTTTGCTGTGTCTTTCTCAAGATTCTTCTTGAGACTTAAGGTAAACCCAAGTATCCTGTTTATCCACATGAGTTCAGGAAGGCCTGTGGAGAGGGAGCAAGACACCAGAGAGGGAACAGGCACAGGGTGTGATTTGCCCTCAGTCTCCAACCTCCCACGGGACAGTCTTGAGTACCGAAGAGCGACTAAGATGACTTCTACCAAGGAAACATTCCGTTTTCCCTCATGCCTCCTCTTCGGTTGGAAGAAGATGTGAGGGTTGAGAAAGAGGTTATCTAAAACCTCAAGAAAGTCTCTGAAGAGAGTGGAGATTTTCCTTTGTAATTTGACTTCTACTGCACACCCAGCTCACCCCACATTCTTGACAGTGATGTGGTTCACTTAGAGATTTAATGCAAAATATGACAGGTCCTTTCATTCAAAACCGTGAAAGCAAAATGATGCATTGAGTTTCCCTCATTTTAAATCACTGTCAGCCATACTCTTTATTTCCCTCCCTTCAACAATTAAAATGTTTTAGGGCTCTTTTATTTTTTCCTGCCAGAGGAGATAAGGATAGAAGTGGACAATTGCTAAATCTGATGAATTTCCATATAGCATTATTGATATAAATGTATATTCCATTAAATTTAGATTTATCTTTCTGTTCCTGTCATATTTATCTACCACTTGCCATTAACTGTGCCAATGCGACCCTATTATTAAAAAGTTGTTTCTAAAAGACCAACTTTTTTGATACCTTTGTTTAAATACTTATGAAAGATCAGTTAAAACTCAACATTTGTTTATTTATAGAGCTTTTTTTTTTCCCCTCTGAGCCTTGTTTCAACAATTTGTATATTTTGACTACATACTTTCTCACCTTGTCAGTTATGATAAAACATATTGGCTAAGATGGGGCACCCTACGTGACACTGGGAGAGTTAACATCTCTCACATGTGTATTAGGTTAAGCCCTGATGTAGCTGGTTCTTCCTCTCCAGGAAAAAGTTTAAGCAATCTTTTAGCACAAATATTGATTATACACCTACTGCCTAGCACCATGTTAGGTGCTTGAGATACAAAGAAGGGTAAGACCCAGTCATTGTTTTCAAGGAATAGAAAGAGACAAGTACATCAAGTGTTACTGAGAGCATAATAGCTTCATCTGAAGGACAGAGTGGGAGAAAAGAAAGAAACACACAACCTGCAGAATGCTCTGGCGTTTCTATCCTAAGATGAAGCCATTGACCATCTCTCACTCTCCAGCTCCCTCATGGTTAAGAGAGCTCTGTGAAGTGAAGTGAAGTCACTCAGTCGTTCTGACTTTATGTGACCCCATGGACTATACAGTCCATGGAGTTCTCCAGGCCAGAATATCGGAGTGAGTAGCCAGGGACTGAACCCAGGTCTCCCACGTTGCAGGCGGATTCTTTAGCAACAGAGCCACAAGGGAAACCCAAGAGAGCTTTGGAGAGAGATTATCGGCTGGTACCACCCACCACCAGAAGACTGGGCTTAGGAGTCAGATAGACTTGGTTCAAATTACATATCCATCCATCACTTAAGAAGACATGAATCTGGCAACTTTTTCAACCTCATTGAGCCCAAATTTCTTTATCCACAAAGTCAGGCTTATTGTAAGCTACGCAATGTTGTGAAGTGCCCAAGAGGTAAAGGTTTGCAGCCAGGCTGCCCTGATTGAACCAGGGGACCTCGGGCAATTAATTGAATCTCTCAGATTTACAAGGAAATTATTATCCTAACCTCTTGCGAACTCTTCATTGCTTTCATTTGTAAAATGGGGACAATAATGCCATGTATCTCTTTGGTTTGGGGGTGATTAAATGATTAAAGTGCATAGAATAGTGCATAGTACATTGTAACTGGTCAATAAATGTTAACTAGCATTATTATTAGATCTGCCTTACAAAGCAGTTGAAAATTAAATGAAACAGTGTGTCACAATAGCTAGCACAGTTCCTAACCCTAATACTCCCTTACTAAATTCAACAGATGAAACTAAGTGAACTAAATGTGGCTTTCTCACTTTTCTTTGGTCAAGTCTCTGACCATGACTTCAACAGAGGGAGCTTTTAAAAAGTTAAATCAGTCCTTATAAATAAAAGGCAAAGTCCTTAGCTGCTGCTGCTGCTAAGTCGCTTCAGTCGTGTCGGACTCTGTGCGACCCCATAGATGGCAGCCCACTAGGCTCCCCGGTCCCTGGGATTCTCCAGGCAAGAACGCTGGAGTGGGTTGCTATTTCCTTCTCCAATGCATGAAAGTGAAAAGTGAAAGTGAAGTCACTCAGTCGTGTCCAACTCTTAGCGACCCCGTGGACTGCAGCCTACCAGGCTCCTCCGTCCATGGGATTTCCAGGCAAGAGTACTGGAGTGGGGTGCCATTGCCTTCTCCAAAGTCCTTAGAGCAACCTACAAATCGAAAAGCAACCTGGTCCCACCCTGCCTCACTGACCTCCCAGCCTCCCCCTCCAGGCCTCACTCACGCTGCCTTAGCCACGGGGAATCTGGGTTGTTCTTTGTGCATGCCAAGCAGATTCTTATCTCCCACCCTGGCTCTTTCCTCTCCCTGAAAGGCCCTTCTTCCCTCAGAAACTGGCACAGCTGGCACCCTCTCATTCCTCAGGCTGTCTCCCCAGTGAGGCTGTCCTTTACCCTGCTATTCCCTTGCATGTGTGCACGCTCAGTCGCTTCTGTTGAGTCTGACTCTCTGCAACTCTGTGGACTGTAGCCTGCCAGGCTCCTCTGTCCGTGGAATTCTCCAGGCAAGAACACTGGAGTGGGTTGCCATTTCCTTCTCTAGGGAGTCTTCGGGACCCAGGGATGGAAACTTTCTTTATCTCTTATGTCTCCTGCACTGGCAGGCAGGTCCTTTACCACTAACGCCACCTGGTAAGACTTCTCAGCTTTGTATTTCTGCTTAGGACATTGTTATCTGCTGTACCATATATCTTACCTGTTTATCTAGTTCTGTCTTCCTTCACTAGAAGGTAAAGTATTACCTTTAATATAAAAAGAGGCAGGCAGGTCCTTTACCACTAACGCCACCTGGTAAGACTTCTCAGCTTTGTATTTCTGCTTAGGACATTGTTATCTGCTGTACCATATATCTTACCTGTTTATCTAGTTCTGTCTTCCTTCACTAGAAGGTAAAGTATTACCTTTAATATAAAAAGTCCAAATTTGCTAGACATATCTGTTTAAATACTTATCAGTGCTTATTTACAAAAACTGACTACAATCTGGGTCTTGTGGCAAAGCCTGACAAATTTCAAATTGTTCCCATACAAAGCGTCTTCTCTAAACACAACAAAATAAAAAATAAACAATGAAAGACATTCAAAAATATTTTCAAATACTTGGAAAGAAGAAGTTAAATTGTATATTACAAACATTTATAACTAAAAATATTAAAATTATTACATATTAAAATATGAGCAAACCAGCAAAAGTAGTTTTTAGAAAAAAAATGTAG
>SJYC01029553.1:0-35596 GCA_006408675.1 Madoqua kirkii | reverse complement strand
TCCTTTCAACTATTTTGACAAATTGTTATTTTGTTCATTTTCTATTTAAATTATTTTTAGAATTTTCTTTCTACTTTACATGGTTCTTGTACTAATTTTTAAAACTGAATATTTAACTCATTTATCTTTTTAAAAATAATTACAACCTTTAAGACTACATAATTTCCTGAGTACAGTTTTTGTAGTATTACCATGGTTTTGTATGACATATTTTATTCATAAAGTTATAGATAATTTGACATTTCACTATTTATTTAAGTATAGTTGATTTACAATATTATATTAGTTTCAGCTGTACAACATAGTGATTCAATGTTTTAATAGAGTATATACTCTATTTCTTTATTTGAAATTTTTATTTTTGGTTACACTGCGTGGCTTGCAGAATCCTAGTTTCCCTATCTGGGACTGAACCCTGCCCCTGGCAGTGAAAGCTCAGGGTCCTAACCATTGAACTTCCAGGGAATTCCCAATACTCTATTTAAATTTATTACAAAATAATGGCTCTATTTTCCTGTGCTGTACAATATATTCTTGTTGCATACTTATTTTATACATAATAGTTTATATCTCTTGATCCTGCACCTCTATCTTGTCCCTGAAATTCTACTTTTCAAAATTTATTTAGAAGCGTTTCTTAATTTCCAAGTGATTACATTTCCTTCATATCTTTGTTGCTGATATTTAGTTTAATCAGATTCTGTTCAGAGAACACAGCCTATGTAATCTTTACTACTCGGTTATTTAGAAGATTAAAAAATACAATTCAGTGGGTTTTAGTGTATTCACAATGTTGTGCTGATATATCCACAGTCAAGTTTGTTACATTTTCATTGCCTCAAAAAGAAAACCCTACTCATTAGCAGTCATCAACACACCATTCCCATCCCACCCCCAAGTCCTAGGCAGCCACTAATCTCCACTAATCTACTTTCTGTCTGCATAGATTTTCCTGATCTGGATATTTCAAATGAAACAGATCTTATGATAGATGGTCTTTTGTGACCGGCTTCTTTCACTCACTGTAATGTTTCCAAGGCTTTGCCTATTGCGGCATGAGTCAATGCTTCATTCCTCAGGATTGCTGGATAATATTCCATTGGTCTTCCTTGGTGGCTCAGATGGTAAAGAATCCACCTGCAATGCAGGAGACTTGGGTTCAATCCTCAGGTCAGGAAGATCCCCTGGAGAAGGGAATGGCTACCCACTCCAGTATTCTGGCCTGGAGAATTCCATGGACAGAGGAGCCTGGTGGGTATATGTAGTCCATGGGGTCGCTAAGAGTTGGACACAACTGAGTGACTTTAACTCACTCGCTCAATATTCCATTTTATGGATATACCACATTATATTCATCCGTCATCAGTTGATAGCTATGTGGGTCATTTACACTTTTTATTTTTAGTTCTACCAGTTTATTGCTGCCAGCCCATCTTCTCCACCTTCATGCACGCAAGCTCAGTCATGTAACCCCATGTACTGTGCCCGACAGGCTCCTCTGTCAATGGGCTTTTTCAGGCAGGAATACTGGGGTGGGTTACCATTTCCTTCTCCAGACTTTTCACCTATTACGAATAATGCTCTTTTCTTCTTATTTATCTGGCGCATTTTTAACTGTCTACACGTCTATCTATTTCCATTCTTTTATTTTTAATCTTTCTTTGTCAATTGTTAAGGTGTTTTTTTAATACTAAGATCCAGCTACATTTTTTTTTTTAAGATCCAGCTGGATTTTTAAAAAAAATCCAAATTTCTGTTTTTGAGAGGGGAATTCAGTCTTTTTATTATATGAATAGATGTATTGGATGTTATTCCTTTCATTCTATTTTATGTTTATTATTTATGCTACTTTATTATTTCCTCTTTCTCTTTTTAATTACTTTGCTGCCTAACCATATTCTTTATCCCTCCTGTTATTTTAGAAGCTCTCTTATACTTTTTGATTCTACATTGTTACCTTCCCATTGCTGACATCATAATCAAATGTACGTTTTTTAAACTGACATACTACAGTTAAATATGACTAAGGCTTTGGAAGTACATGTATTTCTCCAACCTACCTCCATTTTGCTAAACTAGATTGACATTTCTAGTCTAGGGTTTTAATAAGATTTCTCATCACTTCATTTCTTCTGTTTTGAGCATACTTACTTAGAACGAATAATACAAGTTTTTGGATATTTTTACAATTTTCTCAGAAGAAAATTAAGGGAGGAAAGTGAGTTGTCTTTTAGCAAGGTACTATTTGTTCTTCGCCCCCAAATGACTGCCCGCCCTGACCATATTCACCATCTCAGATGAGCAGGATGTATGCTGGTGTTTAGGAATAATTTCCTTTCTTGAGACACCCTTAGCCCATACACTCGCTCCAGCCTAATGGCACTTCTGAAGCCCACAGTGCTTCCCCTGCCCTGCCTTTGCTCATCTGCCTGGAATGTTCTCTTTCTTTCATCTCCATCTCCATTCCCCTGGGCATGTCTCTTTCAAAGCCATTTTCTGACCCAAACCAGATGTAAGCACTTCCTTCTTTGAACCCCACAAGGTAGCTTGTTTATATCTCTTCTGACACTTGGCATTGCTCATTGGGTCTTGTATTAATGAGTCTGAGGTATTTTCATACCTTACCCCTCTCCTGGGGGATAAAAGATATCCTATCTTTGCATCCCCAGTGCCTACCACAGTCCCTGGATCAGAATTCATACTGAGCAGAAATGAGTAGACTGTGCAATCACTTGAATGGCAGAAGAGGCAGACTTTTAGTGAAAATTTTTGTGTATTTTCTTTTTTTTCCCTTCTTTTTGCATTTAAGAGAGATTGTGTTTGTAGAGAAGAATTGTTTCATTCAGTTGTTCAGTCCTGTCCAGCTGTGACCCCATGGACTGGAGTGCGCCGGGCTTCCCTGCTCTTCACTGTCTCCTGGAGTTTGATCAGACTGCCCTACATGTGCACATTCTCGAGAACTTCCCTTCGAGAAGACACGTCACTCACTAGTGATACTAACACCCATCCTTCATGGAGGGCTTCCCATCCTCTACTGTCCCAGTACCTGGGCATTTTTTAATTTTTTCTTCCTGTATCTGGGAATTTTGAAGCCAATTAAAAAGTGGTAACATGGATTTTTCATGTATCATTATCCTGTTATTTCTCCTGCTATCAGCCAGACACAGAGGTTTAGCTTACCTTACTATTGTGTCTGTAGATAAACCATAAATGGTCACTTAGGGGGAAAGTTACATTATCTTTTAGGCTTCTTCTTAAAAATTTTTTCCCCTGTCTTGTTTTTATTTCCATTTTATTTTCCTGGTGTACAACCTGTATTATCTGACTGTTAGAATTATTGGCATGTTTAATAAGTATGTTTCAAGGACTGCCTGTAGCTGTCCCCATGCTGGTGGAGGTTTCTGTCCTCACGGGCTCAGGGGCTGGCGGGGAGTCAGAGGCGTAAACAAGTCAGTGGCTGTTGCTCTGATGGGGTGAAAGCCTGGGCCCCCCTGGCGGCTCTCCACCCAGTCTCAGGTTTCAAAGAAAGCTTTTCAGAGACTGTATGGCCTGGAAGGCCATGAGGTTGAAGAAGAGTTACCCAGAAGCAGGTGGTGCAAGGAAAGGGTGGGAGAAAAGTATCCTGAGCGTGAAACGCAAGTGCAGAGAGCCCCTGCACGTTTGAAGAGCTGCAGTTACTTCAGGACGCTTGGAGTGTCCTGGCAAGAGACAAAGCCTTTTCTGTCTTTCCTCTGTTTTATTCTTTTTTTAAAACACAGTGCCACGGCCCTAGTAGTTTAGCCCTAGCGCAGAAAGGCCTTCTGTTGTGGTTAGTGCCCAGCAGACCTGGGCCAGCTATGGCTCTTAGAAGCTGAGCTTTAAGGCCTGGCCGTGGCCCAGGGGTTCCCTGCCTGCAGGGCAGGAGACCCGGGTTCGATTGCTAGGTTGGGAAGATCCCCCGGAGAAGGAAACTTCAACCCACTCCAGTATTCTTGCCTGGACAATCCTATGGTCAGAGGAGCTTGGTGGGCTGCAGCGCATGGGGTCGCAAGCACATGACTTGGTGACCAAACCACCACAGGACCTGACAGAGATCAGTATTACCCTTCGGCACAATCCTGACAGTTGGGGCCCCCAAGGTGGGTCCTGGGGTGTCTTTGGTCAATGAAGTGGTTAACTTAGCTGCAGGCTTCCTATGACAGATTTGCTAAGGAGAACCTCTTCACAGAGCATCACGCCCTTGATACTGTCACCCAATTAATTCCTTAAGTACTCTAAGTTAGCAAAGGCATGCTGATTTGATTTTATCTGTCTTTTAAGACTGATCTTTGATCATATCCCATTCCAGCTGGACTTCCTCTCCTCTCCTTCCCTCCTCCATTAGACGGTGCACGATCTAATTACCTCATCACCCCTTAATTTATTTATGAAAAGGCTGAGGTTAAAGAAAAAAAAAAAAGAAACTTCTGAGTCCTTCGGGACTTTCTATAAAAGCTTTCCTTTCCCCATTCCTTCCCTTATGCGGGATAAAACCTCCTTTTGTGTCTCTGGCAAGTTGGAATTGTTCTTGCTTAAAAATTTAGATAAATAAACTTCCCTCCCAGGGCTGAGTGGAGGCCAGCCTGCAGGTTAAGCCTGGCCCGTGGACTCCCAATGGATCAATCAATCTATCAACAAGAATTCCTTGATCTTGCAGGAAGCAGCTTTCAAAATCAGCACACAGCTTCTGGGCGTCTGGCTTCCTCTGCACAAAACACTGGGGAAGAAAAGCCTTTTGAAATTTTAAATTTTATTATTATTACACAAATAATGCATGGATATATTCATCTTTTTTTTTTTTTAAATTGAACAACAGTAATGCAGAGTAAGAAGTGAAAGGCTTTCTCCACTTTTTTTGCATCCATCCCACTGTTTGAGATTGTATCCTTTAATTCAGACTATTTAACCATGTACAACTATATAAACATATGGATGTGAGAGTTGGACTGTGAAGAAAGCTGAGCGCCGAAGAACTGATGCTTTGAACTGTGGTGTTGGAGAAGACTCTTGAGAGTACCCTGGACTACAAGGGGATCCAACCAGTTCATTCTGAAAGAGACCAGTCCTGGGTATTCTTTGGAAGGAATGATGCTAAAGCTGAAACTCCAGTACTTTGGCCACCTCAGGCAAAGAGTTGACTCACTGGATAAGTGATGCTGGGAGGGGTTGGGGGCAGGAGGAGAAGAGGATGACAGAGGATGAGAGGGCTGGATGGCATCACTGACTCGATGGACGTGAGTCTGAGTGAACTGCAGGAGTTGGTGATGGACAGGGAGGCCTGGCGTGCTACGATTCATGGGGTCGCAAAGAGTAGGACACGACTGAACGACTGAACTGAACTGAACTTTAACATCTTTCCGTGTCCTATCTTTTTGCCTTTCATACTGTTCATGGGGTTCTCAAGACAAGAATACTGAAGTGGTTTGCCATTCCCTTCTCCAGTGGATCACGTTTTGTCAGAACTCTCCACCGTGACCCGTCCATCTTGGGTGGCCCTACACAGCATGGCCCTGTAAGGCATGGTTCATACTTTCATGGAGTTAGACGAGGCTTGGTCCATGTGATTGGTTAGGTTTTTGTGACTGTGGTTTTCAGTCTGTCTGCCCTCTGATGGAGAAAGATAAGAGGCTTATGGCAGCTTCCTGATGGGAGAGACTGACTGAGAGGGAAGTTGGGTCTTGTTCTGATGGATGAGATGAGATGTGATGGTTGGATGGCATCACCTACTCAATGGACATGAGTTTGAATAAACTCCAGGAGTTGGTAGACAGGGAGGCCTGGCATGCTGCAGCCCAGGGGGTCACAAAGGGTGCGACATGACTGTGCAACTGAACTGGACTTTAACATAATTGGGATCATGAAATAGGTGCAGTCTTGTTACCATTTTTTTTCTTGAAACACTATGTCCTGGACATCCTTTCAGTTAAGACCACACAGATCTACGTTTTAATGCCTGAAATAGCATTTCACTGCATAAAGGTACCGCTATTTAATTATCCTTAACACAGTTTAAAATTTTTCAGTATTTCAAACAATGTTTAAAGGACCGGTTCTTTGGGAATTAATCCAAGCATGTATTTACAGCAGGCTCACCATGTGCCACGCACTTTGCTCGGGGCTGGGTGGTAAACAAAACAGATACCTGAAAATAGTTTTGAGTGACGGAAAAGGGGGTATTTTCTTTCCCCAAGAGGATAAGACAGGCTGAAGATCGGTCTCCACATCAACCCAGGAGGCCAAGCAGTCCCCGGGGGTGTCTCCCCAGCAGTGAAAGGGCCCCAGCACTCGTCGGTGCAGGCGAGGAAGATGTGGGCGCCCTTTTCAGGACAGAGGGTCTGGCTGCTGCGGGTCAGCAGCCAGGAGCCGCTCCTCACACACCACGCGCCGGGCGCGGGGCGCGGAGCCCTACGTGGAGGGCACGTCCGGCGGGGCGGGGCCGAGCGGCGCGCGACCCTCGGCGCGCTCGGGGGGGGAGGACCCGGCGGCCTCTCTGGCCCCACTCCCGCGGGCTCTATGACACCGCGCTGGCTCGCGGGACGGGGCGGGGCTGGCTGGGGAGGAGGAGACCAGCTCACGCTGTAAATCTCGCGGTGAGCCTCGCGCGGAACTCTCGTGAGAAGCGGCAAATACCGCGCTTGCGCACTGCCGTAGCTCCTGGGGGCTGTGGCCGCTCTGCCGGGGGCTGTGGCCGCTCTGCCGGCGACTGTGAGGCGGGAGCTGCTCCTGTGGAGGCCGCCGACTCCCCCGCGACTCGCCACCATGAGCAGCACCCTAGCTAAGATCGCGGAGATCGAAGCCGAGGTAATGGACGCTCGAGCGCTCCGTCCTGGCCTTCTCCAGAGCGGCGTTGCTCCCGCCGGAACTGCCCTCAGACGCGTCAGGCCCGGGCCGCGCTGCTGGCCTCCCCTCAGCCTCGGCTCGCTTTCCGGGACTCCCTCAGCCGGGCCCGCCTTCCACACTTTTGCGCCTTAGTTGGCGCCCCCTCCCAGCGTTCGGCTTCGGTCTGAACTTTCAGTTTTCTGTTTCTTTTCTGTGAGCAGCACGGAATCCTGTCTCCTCCCTTTAGCCCTGATTTACTCACGTACCTCAGTATCTTTCTTCACACCCCTTCTTCCCTAGTCTCTGCTTTGGCGACCCCCTTTCCCAGAGTGTTGCTCCCGGGAATAGGATCTGGAAGCGAACTGTCGTCTGTGGTAGTTTTGATTCCACCTGGATTGTTGTGTGGTTCTTCTGTCTGAAGGGCTCAGAGCTCTTTAAAATCGATTGGGGTACACGGGGTACAGTCTTCCCTGGTGGCTCAGAGGATAAAGCTTCTGCCTGTAATGTAGGAGACCTGAGTTTCATGTTTTGTTTTCTGAATATTGAGCTTTAAGCCAACGTTTTCACTCTCTTCTTTCACTTTCATCAAGAGGCTTTTTAGTTCCTTATAGAGAATACAAAAAAATTTTCCAGTGGAAAATTTCCCCGGTGGCTCAGTAGTAAAGAATCTGCCTGCAATGCAAAAGACACAGGTTCCATTCTTGGGTTGGAAAGATCCCCTGGAGTAGGAAATGGCAACCCACTCCAGTATTCTTGTCTGGAAAATCCCACGAACTGTAGCCTGCCAGCTGCTGCATTTCACAAAAGTGTCGGACACAACTTAGTGACTAAATAACAAGAGGAAGTGGAGTCTGGGAAATTTTCCTAGAGATTTTGAACAATATCTTAATAATCTTGTTTTCCATCTCCATTCAAACACTTTCATTAACCCAGAAAAATTTTAAACTGTCTTCTCTGGGGAGAGAAAATGCCTAGGAAATAATTAATCCTTGTATATTATAACTGGTCATTTGCAGTTGAAAAGCCAGGAACTGGATATCTTTAATTTTTGGTTTGTGCTGCAACTATGTCCCCTGCTCTTCTTTCTCATCCTGCTTCTTGGGAGAATGGAACAATCCAATCTAGTGGCTGGGACAGGAAAGGTTCAGGTGGAGGAAATACTTCACTGTCTCTATGACGCAGGGATTTTATTTATAGTTTAAAATACTTCAGTCTTAATCAGATTTGGGTTTTCTGGAAACCCAAAGTACATTTCTGAGACAATCATGCTGTCATATTGAAATCTGTTCCTCTAGGCTTTATTTTCTGACAGTAGGCTTTACAATAAAATTATTGTGTTTAAACAGTGAAAATTGGGCAAGTAGGTAGTGTTAGTAGTAAAGAACCTGTCTGTCAATGCAGGAGACATAAGAAATGTGGATTTGATCTCTAGGTCGGGAAGATCCCCTGGAGAAGGGAGATCCTCGCTCCAGTATTCTTGCCTGGAAAATCCCATGGACAAAGGAGCCTGGTGGGCTATAGTCCATGGAGGTGCAGAGTCAGACTCGACTGAAGCAACTTAGCATGCAGACTCATGGAAGTAACTTAAACCTCTTCTGTCTTCAATAATCTGGTTTGATATAATATGTGATGTTTCAAATAATATATTCTTTACTCCACAAAGTCCTCTTTGATCTCTGAGAATTCGTTCTGTATTTACAGAATTCCAGGTATTTACTTCCATGATAACCTTTAGCACTCTGTTCACAATACCTCTTATTAGACTAGTAGACTACAAGCTCACTGAGGTCAGGGCCAGTGTCTATTTCACTGTTGTCCCCAGTGCCGGGCACAGCATCTGGCTCATAGGAAAACTACAAAAACTGCTTGGAATATAAATGAACAAATTCACTGATATTATCCAAACCATTCCTCACCTACCCTCAATATATTAGAAGAAGAAAATAAGTAATAAAGTGTTGTGGATGTCTTTTAGTCCAATCACTGACTCAAAGTAAAAATCCTTTATATAAAGTCGCTACAGAGTCAAGCTTTTGCTAAAATATTTCCCGAAGACAGAATATATTTAAGCATTTTTCCATTTATGGGTAGTTTATATTTTTAGAAAGTGCTTTTAATAATTGAATCGAAATCTGCCTCCTTAGTTCTGTCTGCCCTTAGGAGTTTTATATATTTGCATTTTCTATACTAGAATTCTCCAAATTTGTTAAAAAGACATGAAATTGAAAAGAATTAAAAAGTGGTAAGGACTATTATTTTGCACAGAAATCACCAACCAGAATGTCTGCTTTTTCCTCCAAAGCAAAGGTCTTGCTTTTAAACTAAGGTACTCACAGACATGTCAGGTCGTGTAATAAGGCAGGAATACTGAAAGATTTGGATACTACATTCCAGGAGGGGAAACTGCCATGACTTTAAGCTTTGTCTTTGTTGTGAGAGAAGCATTGTTTAGGTACTTTATAATATATATCATACAACACATGATGAGGATTCATTTCTGCTCATCGATTTCTCTATGTGCTTTTGCTCTGTCCCCATTTTGCTATGGAGAAGGAGATGTCAACTCACTCCAGTACTCTTGCCTAGAGAATCCCGTGGACAGAGGAGCCTGGTAGGCTGATGTCCATGGAGTTGCACAGAGTCAGACACAACTGAAGCGACTTAGCAGCAGCAGCAGTGTATTGCTACTGCCTAACTGTCATTGTCACCTCAATCCCTACATCTAAAAGGCCCAAATTGCCTTCTTGTCTTAATCAATTTCTTCAGCTGGTTTTATCATTGACATCATTTTTCCGACAGGCTTATAAAATATGGGATTAATTTGTCCTGCTCATTCCCCTATCCTGTCAGTTACCCAGTCATTCACATTTTTTGTCTGTAGTATTTCTCACATCTACTTCTTTCTCTCCAGTGAGGCTGACAAATGGCCTTCATCAGGCACATGATTTGATTTCTGCTGCCCTTTCTCATGCCAGCTTCTATCCCATTTTAATGCAAAAGGCATACCACAGCCATACCAATTTCCCTTAAAATCTTCTGTTATCAGTATGTCACCTAGTTTAAAACCTGTAATGTATTGATGTTCTACTGCATCGGATGCCAGACTCCTCTGCCTCCATTTCAAGGTCCTTCTTCAATCCGCTAAGCTCAAACTGTCCAGGTTCATTTTCACTAGTGCACCTCCCCATCTACCCACCCTCCCTTGACACTCCAGGTCCCCTCCTGCCACCCCCTTTTCTCACTGCAGCCCACCTGCTCCCCCTCCCTCTCACAACCCTGCTACATCCGATTTGTATCATCTGCGGTCTCCTCTGGGCTAGATCTGAAGCCCACCTTTAGTCCTATTTTCTCCACAGTTTTTTGTCTCAAATTTTCCAGGATTTATCCAGCTCCTTTCTTCTCTCTCCTCTATTATTTTTATTGTGAATTATAAACAGAAATAAATAAGACTTATGTGTACAGTTTAACAACTAGTTGTAAAAAGAACACCATTCAGATGGGAAACACAACATGCTGGAACTCTGGGGGCCCATTCCCGCTCCCTTCCCAATTAATGTATCCCTTCCCAATTAATTTTACAATACTAACAGTCTGTACCTCATCATTTAACACTTACAGTAATTAAGCACCCACTTGCTTTGCCTTGTGGCTTAACTGTGTTAACTTTATTCCTCCTCCTTGACTGTAGGCTCTTAAAGGGTAGAGTCTATATAGATTATTCTTCAGAAACCCTGCAATACCCCAAGCAGTGCTAAGCATATATGGGTATTCAACAGATACTTGCTCATTGATTATAAACTAAGAAAAAGCAACTCTGAGGACACACAACGGTGTTTGTGTCCCATCTGTACTTTTGTGTCCAAGAGTGAATGCTGTGCTATCTCTCCAACGCACGCTAGTTCTATTTCATTGAGTACTTGCCCCACGTATGACGCTCTGTGGTTTCAGTTTTCTTTTCCTTTATATTGCACTCAGCTTCCTTGGAAATTCCTCAGGGAATTTCCAGTTTTGTCAGGCAGAACGTAGAGGAATGCCTTGTCAATGAATGTTGTCCATGGCAACAGTGCAGAAACGCTGGCAATTTTCTATTTCAAAGACTTGATGTAATCACAAAACAACCTTCTCTCTTCCACCGCACAGCTCTTCCTCTCCTGAAAGAACTTTGCATCGCATCTAAATGTCTTTAGGACTAAATGTTTTAAGGAATGTTAGTAACATTCCCTATCTTGGGGGTTTAATCACACAGGACTTCTAAAGAAGACTCCATACCAGGAATAGAGAAGAAAGATATAAACACACATAATCAAAAAATAAGTAATTTCTGAAGAAGCTCTCTGTGTAAGTAAAATATTTGATTCCAGGAAATGATACAGTGTAAACATAAAAAATACATACAATATGCCAATGATGGTACTGAGAAAAATGGCATGTATATCACAAAACCATAACAATTCTAGTAACTAGTGAGAAAATAATGCAAAATAAGCACTCTTGCAAGAAGAACCTGGGATTTAGCAGCAAAAGGAAGGAAACCCACCTTTTTGTCTTATCCTAGAACTTTTATGACTGGGGAAAAATTCATTGTATTGCATAATTATTTCTGTCTTGGGATAATTATAATGAGGCAGTGGAGATAAGCAGGAAGGAAACCGACACTTATTGAAATTGGTTTTTTGTTTTTTGTTTTTTTTTTTACAATAGCTTAACTCTTGCCTTGGCCAGTGAAATATCTGTGTCAGGCAGGAAAGAAAGCTACAAAGAATAGCACCTGACAATCACCACTCTTTCAGTTAAGCAGCTACACTTAACCTCCAAATTCAGATGTGAGGAGGACAAGCACTATTGAAAAGTCTCAGATTTTCATTCACTCAGTTTACTAAGGAAGGAGCTCCTCCCATGTGCCAGATCCTATTGTAGTCACTTTGGATACATCGTGGAACAAATAGCTGAAAGTCCTTGCTCTTGGGGCACCTACATTCTAGCAAAGTTATGCTGATTGTGATTCATACAGTGTGATCGGAATCTGAATAAGAATTAACTTTTATGGATTTCAAATACAAAAGCAATAGGATCAGAAAGGAACAAAAGGTAACTTCAATGACATCTGTGATGTTAAAGTTCTGAGCTTGGGTAATGGAATGATAGATTCATGTTTCATTATTTTGCTTTACAAGCTAAGTAAGAGTTACATAATATCCTTTGTACATATAGGATATTACATCATAAAGTTTTGTTTCTTTGTATGTTTTTAACGAAAGGGGAGAGAAGATGGCAGTGATTTTTTACAAAGGAGCAAGAGGGTAGGGCATGAAATTTATTTTCTCACACTTTTGGAGTCTGGAAGTCAGAGATCAGGGTGACAGTATGTCGGCTTCTGATGAGAGCTCTCTTCCTGGCTTGCAGACGGCCATCTTCTAACCATGACTTTGCATGATAGAGAGAGAGAGAGAGCAAGCTCTCTAGTGCCTCCTCTTAAAAGGACACTAATCCCATCATGAGGGCCCTACCTTCATGAACTTATCTAAATCTAATTATCTCCCAAAGTCCCTATCTGCAAATACTACCTCATTGGGGATTATGGTTTCAACATATGAATTTTGAGGACAAACATTCTATCTATAACAGACTCTGCAGAGGGTTTACTGAGGAGTATTTTCAGTAGACATAAGAAAGTGAAGTCAGAACTGGACAGAAGTAGAAACGACCAGGAATGAGACTATTCAGTGCATTAAAGGCAAGCGGACAGTCATTGGCTGTTGGTTGCTCCCGAAAGGGCATAACCTGAGCAAGACAGTATCTAGGGAGAGATACAGTTTTGGGCCATCAGTGGCTGATGGTTCCAGCAGCTAGAAAGACTGGCGTTTAAGCTGTGAGGAAGTGATCTGGGAAAAACAGGACTGTAATCACCAGAGTTTAAAGAGCTAGAATATCATGGTGATTAAAACAGACTGAACCTAAAATCAGAACTCTGTGTGGTTTATGAAATTTCACTGAAATCTATTAACATTTTTTCTCATCTGTAAAAAATGGTTATAATAATACTATAATCATATAAAATAGCATACTATATTTTACATTATAGTTATTATATATGCATTATTCTAACAATTGTTATAAGGATTACATAAACTTAAAAATATACAAAGAAATTTATTATAGTACCTGACTTGTACATTCAATAAATGGTAGCAATTCTTACTATATTAATATCATATACTTTCTGAAATAAGATTGAGTATATACAAATAAACAGTTGGATGCCTCAATTAGTTCATAGGATAAAAATTTTATTTGAGAAATCTTCAGTACTTATTGATATCAGTGCCTTGGGATGTTCTGAATTATAGTGTCAAATCTCACACAGGGATCTGAGATGGCAAATGGATTTAATCCCGAATTCTGGCAGGAGTAATCTGTAGTAGCTGCTGGGAGGGTAGTGTTAGGAAACTTTCTAAGGAGATTTTCACTTCCAGTTAGATTGTAGTTAGATGGGAAAGAACTTTGAACCTAGTAACAACTAGGAAAAACACCCAAGTAAAATTTTAAAAATCAAACTTTTTTTGTGGAGCTAGACATGAGTTTGAGCAAACTCAGGGAGATAGTGAAGGGCAGGGAAGCCTGGCATATTGCAGTTCATGGGGTCAAGGAGATCAGACACAACTTGGCTACTAAACAACTATAAGCAAGAGAGAGGGACATAAGGAAGCCCATAAGAACTAAATTACCACCAGGGACTTCCCTGGTGGTTCAGTGGCTAAGACTTTACCTTCCAGTGTATGAGTATGGGTTTGATCCCCAGCTGGGGAGTTAAGATCCCACAGGCTTCTCAGCCAAAAAAAACCAAAACAACGTAAAACAGAAACAATAGTGCAACAAATTCAATAAAGACTTTTAAAATGGCCCACACTGAAGAAAAAAAAAATCTTTAAAAAAAGAACTAAATTACAGACCAATATGTGCCACATCTATTTGATCTGGGAGCTGTGGTTGCCTATATACCTGGGTGGAGAGGAGGTGCCTGTTGTATGTCCAAATGGATGGAGGAAGCAGCCTGTCATGGCTAGAAAAACAGAACAAATAAGGATAAATCAGCTAAGCCTTTTCCTTAGATAACAGAATGCATTAATGAAACAAGATGACATCTAGAAAAGTCCCATATACAAAGCAAATTGCTAGGTCTGATAATTCTCTATAACTTTACTCTGAATTTGTGCTGAGTGTGGGTGTTGCAGGGTGAAAGTGTAGTCCTTCGCATTCTTGAGCATTCTTGTGATAATTAGAGTTCAGAGATCTGCCCAATTAAGTCCAAAAAGTGAACCAAGTATATCTTAAAATTCAGAACAATTGACTGCCAGCTCAACTATCAATGGGAAAAAAAAAGAAGACAGACATATAAGTTGGGCTAATCACAAATGAACTTTATAACAAAACCAAGAACAATTTCTAGAATTGTTAGAATTTCTAGAACTGAAAGTGTAATGTTTGAAGTTAAAATTTCATTTGACGTGTTTAACAGCAGATAGCTCACTGCAGAAAAAACTAGTAAATTCTTTTAAAAGTTAATAAAACTTATCTAAAGAAGAGAGATAAAGTGATTTTAGAAGACAAAGTATCAAGAATTGTGGGATAATGTCAGATGGTCTTATATACATGTAATTGGGGTCCTGGAAATGGAGGAGAGAGACAAGGGGACACAAATATATATGATGAAAGAGAAGCCTAAAATTTTCCAAATTCACTGGGAAGGGTGACATATAGGTATTTTCTTTATCAATAGATATACATTTTACTTTAATTTCTTAAACTTTTAATATTAGAAAAGATAAATATTTAAGTAAAGTTTTGAAATTAGACTGCTTGTGTTTGAATCTCTGGTCCATAATTATTAGTGTGTCACCTTAGAAAACTTTCTTTAGCATCCCAGGCTCTTCATGCTCATCTGTAAACTGAGTATAATAGCATATTAATCTCATAGAGAACATTATAAAATAATACATGTTAAGCTTTTAGCATGGTTCCTGGCACCTAGAAAGAACTTAATAGAAGCAAAATTTCTCCTCTTTCATATTCTGTTTCTCTTCTTTATCATCTAGGAAACCTTCAGCCATGGTCATGTCTATGCCTAAAGGCCAAGTTCATATCAGATACAGCAAGCTGTAAGACTCTTTCCTGATGACCCCAGTTCAAGGTAAAGTTGCTTCAAATTCATCATAAATAAGGCATTATATATGATCCTCATCCAGAGAGGGTGAGTTAGCATATTGATGAGAGAGACTGGAATAATCAGGTCTGTCCATATCTGAAGACATCCTCTGGCCAAGCACACCTCTCTGCTGAACATACCACAAGGCCTGGAAAATGGTACCTAGTAACTTGCCACTCGGTGACTAAGCTTTTGTTTTGGAGAAAAGGCAGAACAATTCAAGCAACCTATCAACAACACCATGGTTTTCTACTTCCTTCCTAACCAAGTTTAGCTTTCATTTTGCCTTTCTGGCAGAAAATACACTAGAATGACGTCTGTTTGGACAGTCTGGACCAGCTCTGCGTCCCTCCCCGATGGTCAGTAATCCTTTGTGTTTGGACTAGTTTTCTTTTCGACACCATCTGGCATCTGTCCATGTGGAAAAACAGGGCTGATTTTCTAGCAGACACAGCCTTACATTTTTTAAGCTGTTTATTTTGGTTGGCTTTAAATTTCTTTTCTTAGGAAGAACTATATGTCTTTTAAAAATCCAAAAATTTTACTAGGTTCTTGTTTTTTTCCAGATAATTTCTTAAAATATCAAGGGAGAGCATTTCCAGCTTTTATCGTTGGAAAACCACTTGTTTATACATTTAAGGTAGTGTTTATTTCTACCCTAAATTGTGATCTTTAGACCAGTTTATTAATTCAAGCATTTTAATATATGTAACAACTATTCATTTACCGTATACCTTCTTGATGGGGAGATACCTAATGAATATATCAAACACATGGTGAAGACCTTGTCTTTGTTGATCTTACAGCATAGTGAGGAAGAAAGAACAGTAGAACAATACCACTGACTTGAGGGCGACAGTCTTACAATGACAGAAAACCAGCATCTACCATTGTATAAAGTCAAGTCCTTGGAGCAAATATTGTTGTGTTGTGTTGTTGTTGTTGTTCAGTCACTTGGTAGCGTCCAACTCTTTGTGACCCTATGGACTGCAGTGCACTGGGATTCTCTTTCCTTCACTATCTCCCTGAGTTTGCTCAAACTCACATCCATTGAGTTGATGATGCCATCCAACCATCTCATCCTCTGTCAGCCCCTTCTCCTGTCCTCAATCTTTCTCAGCATCAACATCTTTTCCAATGAGTTGACTCTCCACATCAGGTGGCCAAAGTACTGGGACTTCAGCATCAGTCCTTCCAATTAATATTCAAGGTTGATTTCCTTTAGGATTGACTGATTTGATCTCCTTGCAGTCCAAGGGACTCTCAAGAGTCTTTTTCAGCCCCACAGTTGGAAAGCATTGATTCTTCAGTGCTCAGTCTTCTTTATAGTCCAACTCTTACATCTTTACATGAATACTGGAAAAACCATAGCTTTAACTATACAGACCTTTGTTGGCCAATTGATGTCTCTGCTTTTATAAATATCTGTAGAACCTCCTAATGGCTCTGCTTCCCTGATTGAATCCTGACTGATATAAGTATTGAGCAGATTTCCCTAGGTGTTCCTCATCTGAGAAGCTCCAAGCAAAGCAGTAAGTAAGAGACAACACAGGGAAAAGTATCAGTTTGCTCCTGTGCAAATTGGCTAGAGCAAGATGTTGGAAAGGTAGCTGCAGCAGTGGCGAGAATAAGAGGTGAGATTGGAAGTGTTTGAAGTGGCACACAAGAGGTCTGTATAGCATTCTGTAATTTAAAAGAAATGCATTGGATGCTAAGGAATGACTCAGTTCATTTGGAGAAGTGCATATCAAGAGAAGGATTCATAGATCTCTATCCCTGGAAAACAATGTACTCAAATAAACATCATCATACTTGTTATAATCATTGTAACCTTCCAGTTTTATCAGTAAAGCTTGTTCCTTACCTTAGTCTTGGGGATTCTTCCAGGTTTTAACTGAATATCCATATTTGGTAAGAAGATCAATGTTTCTGCTGCTGTAAAAAGTGCAACTTGTTGACAACATGAAGAAATGAACTCAAATGCTCTTTGTTTAATAGTGCGAAACACCAAAGCTATGAAATCAACAAGACCTTATGGAGTCTCTACAAAGAGGATGCCTTTTTTTACTTCCTGGACAGATTCCCAGCACTTCTCTCATAAATGCAGGTTTTAATACTGTATTTTTCGCTTTTCTTTTCCTTTCTTATCTGTGGCAACAGAAGAGGATTTTGGAGCTGTAACAAAATGGTGACCAAAAAAGTAGACTGGGCTTAGTAGGGATTGATAGTGACGTGTGCATGTTTGTAAAATTTTTGCTTATATTTTGCCTGGACACAAATATTTACAACATAAACCAATGCCTGTTGTAAACAACCACTTTTATATCATTAAAAAGAAACTATGAAATCAAGTCTTTCATTAACCAGCTTTGTATCTTTGGGTAATGTAAATTCTCTGGGCTTCTGCCTCTTCTTTTATATATAATAGATGTTTTGGTTAAAGCTATTTTCTTCTATTTCAAAATTTCTATTATTAAGGCTTTTGTTTTGCAATAAAATTTCAAATCACCAAAGAAACCCAGAAAAATTCCAGGAAAATAACATTATTTCATTTTTCTTACTGGCTTTCAGATTTCACTGGTGTTACTAGTTTAATTTATCAACACCTTGTTAATGGAGTTGTTTACTCTCTCAACAGGGGAAAAAGTAACTTTAAATCCTTACTATACTGGACATGTTGTTTTTAGATTTTTATCACTTAAAAGCATCAGAAAAAGTTCCTTTTCATAATATTTAAAGGAAATTAAACAATTCAGTTCTAGTAGCAATAAATTAGTTAAGTTCTACACAAAGATCAAAACCCTTACAAATTTTTGTAGCCCTAAAAGTCCCATTGTTTTGAGAAGTTCCCTTGATTCCTGAAATTCAAAAAGTCTGAAGAGTTGGATCTGATGAAAACTGAAAGTAAATCCCCCAACAATTGTGTTTAGCAATATTTTAAAAGAACAAAGTTCAAAATCTTAGTAGGTGAACCGAACCGGATGTGAGAAATTCTGAGATCATCTTCTTTGACGTATGTGCTATCAGATGTAAAAATAAATCCAACCCAGTAGCCAGGAAAGGCTGCAGTTCTCTGCATAAGAATAAAAGCTATTCAAACTCTCTGACAGCAATGAAACAGAATACAATAAGGGTAAAGAGGAGGAAAAAAAGCCTCTAAAACTTAGAAACAAGAACATGAAATTACCACGCAGGTGATGGCTCAGCAGTAAAGAATCCTCCTGCAATGCAGGAGGCTTGCAGGAGACAGATTCCCTGGATAGGAAGATCCCCTTGCAGAAGGAAATGGAGATCCACTCCAGTATTATTGCCTGGAAAGTCCCCATGAACAGAGGAGCTTGGCAGGCTACAGTCAAGGCATTGCAGAGTTGGACATGACTAAGTGACTAAGCAGAAATAACTGCTTTTGACCTCCTCTGACACGAGCAATACCACCCTTTATTAAATTTCTCTTTCCCAATACTCCATTAAATACTTTACGTACATGATGCTCTGTATGCATGAATGGATAGTCAAGTTTGAGACTAAGTACTTCCACTTAAGCAGTTCAGTTGTGGTGATGGATTTGGGCAAATCTATTTCATGAAGGTGTTCAGTATCCCCCCAGCAAACGGGTAACTAAAGAAGGAACTAGATCATGTGCCTAATCCATATCAAAGGCTTTGTCATCAGAAAAGAGGAGAGAAGAGTTTGCTCACTCCTTGGGAGACTTAGATTTATGCCTTGCTCACGGACTCTCGGAAAAGGCAATGGCACCCCACTCCAGTACTCTTGCCTGGAAAATCCCATGGATGGAGGAGCCTGGTGGGCTGCCGTCTATGGGGTCACACAGAGTTGGACATGACTGAAGTGATTTAGCAGCAGCAGCAGCAGCATGGACTCTTGTTGCAGCTTCTCCTTTGTCCTTTGATGTAGGGGTGTCTTTTTCTGGTGGGTTCCAACATTCTTTGATAGTTGTTCAGCAGCAAGTTGTGATTTTGGTATTCTAGCAGGAGAAGATGATTGCACCTCCTACTCTGCCATCTTAGAGATTTGGACTCTGAGTCAGGAAGAGAGAGAGAGTCAGGTGAGAGTAAGAGAGAGTATACCCTAAAAGAGCATTTCCACTAAAATGAGAAAGTATTGCTACTCCTCTAATGCAGTGTAACATAAATGAGGGAGAGAGATACACCTCCTATTTATCACAGTCTGACAAATAGTTTTAGTACCTTGAGTGAGAAATGTGTGAAGTGACTGAAAGTGTTAGTCACTCAGTTGTGTAGACTCTTTGCAACCCCATGGGCTACTCTGTCCATGGAATTCTCCAGGCAAGAATACTGGAGTGGACAGTCATGTGCTTCTCGAGGGGATCTTCCCCACCCAGGGATTGAACTGGGGTCTTCCATGATGCAGACAGATTCTTTACCATCTGAGCCACCAGGGAAGCCCGAGAAGCATGTCAGTTCAGTTCAGCTCAGTCGCTCAGTTGTGTCCGACTCTGCGACTCCATGGACACCAGCTCTCCCTGTCCACCACCAACTCCTGGAGTTTACCCAAACTCATGTCCATTGAGTCGGTGATGCCATCCAACCATCTCATCCTTTGTTGTCCCCTTCTCTTCCTGTCTTCAAACTTTCCAAGTATCAGGGTCTTTTCCAATGAGTCAGTTCTTCCCATCAAGTAGCCAAAGAATTGGAGTTTCAGCTTCAACATCAGTCCTTCCAATGAATATTCAGGACTGATTTCCTATAGGATGGACTGGTTGGGTCTCCTTGCAGTCCAAGGGACTCTCAAGAGTTTTCTCCCAACACCACAGTTCAAAAGCATCAATTCTTTGGCGTTCAGCTTTCTTTATAGTCTAAATGTCACATCCATACACAACTGGAAAAAGCATAGCTTTGACTATGGGGACCTTTGTTGGCAAAGTAATGTCTGTGCTTTTTAATATGCTGTCTGGGTTGGTCATAACTTTTCTTCCAATCAGCAAGTGGTTTTCAGTTTCATGGCTGCAGTCACCATATGAAGTGATTTTGGAGCCCCCCAAAATAAAGTCTGTGACTATTTCCCCACCTATTTGCCATGAATTGATGGGACCAGATTCCATGATCTTAGTTTTCTGAATGTTGAGCTTTAAGCCAACTTTTTCCACTCTCCTCTTTCATGTTCATCAAGAGGCTCTTTAGTTCTTCATTTTCTGCCATAAGGGTGGTGTCATCTGCATATCTGAGGTTATTAATATTTCTCCTAGCAATCTTAATTCCAGCTTGTGCTTCATGCAGCCCAGCATTTCTCATGATGTACTCTGCACATAAATTAAATAAACAGGGTGACAATATGTAGCAGAAGTGTGCTGCAGGTATATAGAGACCTTTGGTGGGAGGTAGCAGATGCTTAAGAAGTGGCAGTGGGATCTGCTGGATGCCCCTTGATAAGTGGATATATTTGATAGTGTTTCTAGAAATTCACTTTTACTTCCAGAAAGCTTGTAGCAAAAAAAAAAAAAAAAAAAAGATGGGCGTATTCATTAGGAGAAGCTAAGTGGTCATAACAAACATGTCACTTCTGTTTACAAGCCAGTGATGAGAAGTCCTATAGCCCTGCCTAATAGTAAGTGGGCAAAATGAGGGAGTAGATAGTGTCTCTGCCACCATAAAGGGTGGATCTATAAGAAACAAGTAGGTGAAGGCATTAGCTT
Source organism: Madoqua kirkii (assembly GCA_006408675.1). Lineage (NCBI taxonomy): Eukaryota > Metazoa > Chordata > Mammalia > Artiodactyla > Bovidae > Madoqua > Madoqua kirkii. The sequence continues at coordinate 14,882 of SJYC01029553.1, read as the reverse complement.
GTGAAATATGCTCTTAATTTGACCTCATTAATTCCCACACATACCTGAGACCAAGACTAATGGTAATGGTCTGTGTTGTTGTTGTTTAGTCACTAGGAGCTGTCCGACTCTTTGAGACCCCCATGGACTGTAGCCTGCCAGGCTCCTCTGTCCATGGGATTTCCCAGGCAAGAATACTGGAGTGGATTATCATTTCCTTTTCCAGGGGATGTTCCTGACCCAGGGATGGAAATTGAGTTTCCTGCATTTGCAGGCAGGTCACTTACCTCTGAAGTAGGGAAGTTCCTTAGGTATATATAATACCTTTTATTTATCCTCATGACAGATTCAGAGAAGTTAGGTAATTGACTAGAAGTTATATAGCTGTCCAGTTCTCCATGACTCCAAAACTGTTTATTATTATTATTATTATTCTGCATTTGCCGCAAAGCATATTCTTTAAAATAACCCCAAACATTCACTAAATTACTACTCTCTCTTTATTTTTTCCTTTATTTTTCATCAACCACCTAGTGAGGTAAGATTGGCATTATCCTCAGTAGGCTCAAAGAGGTTAAGTAATTTGATCTAAATCACAAAGCCTGTAAGAAGAGACATGGCCTGAGCCCAGATCTTTTGCCTTCACTTGGAGAACTATTTCCATTCACTCTTTCCAGCAAGTGAACCCAGAAAGGTTAAGAATTTACCCAACGTCACAAAACTAGCAAGCAACAGACTAGAATTCAAATTCAAATCACACAACTCCCAGACCCACGGTGTTTGCCTCACAAAATTTCTCCTTAAGGGGATGATTCACTCACACTCTATTTACACGTATTATCAATGTTATCAATCTCAGACTATAAACTTAGTTCATTGCAAACTACTAGTTCATTTGGTGACTGCTACTGTAGAGAACAATAGCTTTTTTCTAGTTTAAAACTTTATCTTTCATTTGAACAAATCATTGAACATCTCTAAAGCATAGATTCCTTTGTTCTTCACAAATTGAACAAAAACATCTTTTCCATTAATTGTATTAGACATCAAATATGCAAGACAAATGATTAACCCATGGGATGTTTTTGAGGCAGAATCTATAAAGAAAAGCTCAATGTCCGTTGACATAAGCTGAGAAGGAAAACAGATGAAGCACTAACAGGAAAACTAATTTAAGGGAAATAGATACTAAATACTAAGGATTGAGCACAATTAATTTTTCTAAATGTGTGACATGAAAAATGGTAGAAACAGATCCTAATAAGAATACACTATGGTGTTGTTTAGTCACTAAGTCACGTCTGACTCTTTGCAACCCCAAAGACTGTAGCCTGCCAGGCTCCTTTGTTCACTCCAGAATACTGGAGTGGATTACTATTTCCTCCTCCAGGAGATCTTTCCTGCTCAGGGATCAATCCCTGAGCATCTGCCTGCAGGAAAATCCCATGGATGGAGGAGCCTGGTAGGCTGCAGTGCATGGGGTCTCAAAGAGTCGGACACGACTGAGCAACTTCACTTTCACTTTTCACTTTCATGCATTGGAGAAGGAAATGGCAACCCACTTCAGTGTTCTTGCCTGGAGAGTCTCAGGGACAGAGGAGCCTGGTGGGCTACCATCTATGGGGTCACACAGAGTCGGACACGACTGAAGCGACTTAGCAGCAGCAATGTTGGAGACCTGGGTTCAATCCCTGGGTCAGGAAGATCCCCTGGAGAAGGAAATGGCAACCCACTCCAGTACTCTTGCCTGGAAAATTCTATGGATGGAGGAGTCTGGTGGGCTACAGTCCATGGGGTCCCAAAGAGTTGAGCAACTTCGCTTTCACTTTTCTTTACCACTGAGCCACCAGGAAGGCCTAGACTAGGATGCAGATAGAATCAAAGAAGGAGGGAGAAACTAGAGAAAGCCAAGAGTTGTTCGCATACCAACTAATTCGTAGGTCATTTCCAACTGCAAAATCTAGCCCTATACAGATAGAGTTTGAGACTTGTCTGAAGTAGATTAACTTTGTTTATCTGCAAATAGACTGATTTCTTCACACAGGCTCTCAACTACCCTCTTTATTTAAAAATAGCCTTTATAACAGGACATATTTCTAAGATGACAAATTTGAACAAAAATGCCTTCTCCATTAATTGTATTAAACATCAAATATGCAAGACGAATGATTAATCCATGGGATGTTTTTGAGGCAGAATCTATAAAGAAAAGCTCAAACAATGTCAGTTGACATAGCTGAGAAGGAAAGCAGATGAAGCATTAACAATAATCTATCATCTTCAAATTACTGCAAAAGCAAGGAATGTTTAGATTTAGCTTTCACCATTTTTCCTGTCACTGGTAAAGAATCTGCTTGCAATGCAGGAGACACAGAAGATAGAGGGTTCCATCCAGGGAAAATCCCCTGGAGCAGGAAATAGCAACCCACTCCAGTATTCTTGCCTGGGAAATTCCAAGGACAGAGGAGCCTATCAGGTCACAGTCCCTGGACTCACAAAGAGTTTCTGACATGACTTACCAAATAGACAACAACAATTTTCCCTAACAAGCAAACAACTGACTCCAATCAGAGACACCGTTAAAATGACTGCCTTCAAATCCAAAGTTGATGCAGAGGGTCTCAATTCTAACTACTCCTTTCTTTTTTTTCCTTTAAGCTATGTACAGTTTTAACTTTAAAAATTCCATTTATTACCATTTAAAATATTTCCTTGGGACTTCCCTGATGGTCCAGTGGTTAAGAATCTGCTTGCCAATGAAGGGTACACAGGCTCGACGGATCCCTAATCTGAGAGGATTCTACATGTCTAAGAGCAATTAGCCCTGTGGAACACAACTACTGAGCCTGTGCTCTAGAGCCTGGGAGCAACAAGGTTTAATAAGCCGAATGCCTAGAGCCTATGTTCCTCAACAAGCGAAGCCCCTGCAACGAGAAGCTTGTGCACAACACTGAAGAGTAGCCCTGGCCCACACAACTAGAGAAAGCCTAAATACAACTAAGACCCAGCGCAGCCAAAAATAAATAATTAAAAAAAAAAATTCCTGGCAGATGTATTATCACAAGTATGAAAACAACAACAACAAAACAGAAAGATAGCTACTTTGTTAATAAATGAAAAGTTTGCTGAATAGTGAGGCTATGCTACTTTTGGAGACATTCATGTTTACATTCAGTTGAAAATCCTTGTAATTCACCATAATTATTTCTGAATTAACATCATTTAGACTACAGGCTAATTTCTGCTACTGTCATAGTTAATTACAATCATTTCTTTCTAAAATGCATTTATTTATTAATTTTTATTTTATATTGGAGAATAGTCCATTAACAATGTTGTGTTAATTTTAGGTGTACAGCAAAGAGCAATGTAGGTCAGACAGAAAAAGACAAATATGTAATATCACATATATGTGAATCTAAAAAAATGTTACAAATGAACTTATTTATAAAACAGAAGTAGACTCACAGATTTACAGAATGGATTTATGGTTATCAGGGAGAAGGTAGGAGAGAGGGACAGACTTGTACTGACATGTACATGCTGCTAAATTTAAAACAAATAACATACACTACTGTGTGTAAGGTAGATAGCGGGTGGGAAGCTGCTGTATAGCACAGGGAGATCTGTGATGATCTAGACGAGTGGGAAGTGGGGTGAGGTGAAGGAAAGTCCAGAGGGAGGGGACATATGTATGCATATTTCTGGTTCACTTGGTTGTACAGCAGAAACTAACACAATATTGTAAAGCAGTTATACTCCAATAAAATTTTTCTAAATAAAATAGATAACCAACAAGGACCTACTGTGCTATAGTCCAGGGACCGCTACTCAATATTCTATAATAACCTAAATGGGAAAAGACCTTAAAACAGAATAAATACATGTATGTCAATAACTGGCTACTCTTTAGAATTGCCTAAGGCATTGTCAATAAACATAGCCGCAGAGGCCCCACCTGTAGTGGTTCTAGTTTAATGGGAGTATGGGGTCCCAAGCATCTAGGTATACTTAAAAAGTTATTCCCAGGTAATCTGACACCTGATCTACAGTATCTGGTACTGGTCCTGTATGAGCCTATGTTTTCTTGATAAATTAGCCAGCCCACCCAAACAAACACATCAGATGCCCTAACACGTGGAAGATTAGCCATGTTGTGCTATGACTGGTTTGAGTTTTTCTTTTTTTTTTTAGTTTAACAGTTATTAGTGTATTCTTCACAAATGCATATCATGACTGGTGATGAATCACATTTTTAATATGAGTAATCATAACAAGGTGGTGTTAAATCTTTTACCTTAATGAATATGATAAAAACCTTTCCCACATCTTATTATTGAATTTAAAGGTTTATCTTTAACAATTCTCTCTGTATAACTCTGTGGCCTTCCTTGCACACGATTTGATGCCGTTCAGCATGTCTGCTGTCTTTGTTCTTATATTCATCTATTCCTTTGCAATGTGGTAATTAGTTTTAAGATTAAAAGCCAATCCTGACTGGGAGAGCACCGAGCTATTATTACTGCTGGCTAATGTACCACTGGAAGGCCATGCACAATAAGTCAGAAAAAAGATTTTTCTTATGTTCTCTCATTGGTTTATTGTTACAGTTAGGGAAACATCCTGCACAATTTATTTCTTAAGCAGAGTAGGGATGGAAGAAAGTAAAGAATATAAAAATGAGAAACAGTGAGTTTCTAGGGAGCAATGACTAAATCGAAGACATTTTATGTCCCAGAAGAGCAAGGATTCAGCATCCAAACCCTGATCTCTTGGAGGAGAGGGAATCTCCAGATTTCTAGAAATCTTCTGAAATGACAAGCAAAATAATGTGTGTGTGTGTGTGTGTGTGTTTGCAGTTTTGGGAAGGTAGATGCGCTTGACATCTACCAAAGGCTTAGCAGTGAGGTATCTACAAATTGATCTGAAGGAACAGTCTCTTCTCAGATCTTCTTCTTCTTACCAGTAACCAATTCTGGCTCCTTTGACTGCTTTTCTTTTAGGATCCCTCCGCTGATACAAGCCGTAAGTACTTGATACATTTCTTCAGTGTGTCCTTTCAGGATTTCCTGATAATGAATACTGGAATCAGGCTTGCCTCTTCTGTACAAGGACCACTGTGGCCAGGATCTTAATTTCCTGAACAATAATTGCTGCAACTTCTCTTCCTTTTCTGCCAACACTACTCTATTTATACTGTCTTCATCTTCTTTTTCTAGACTTCTGCATGTCTGCTTGGTTGGTAAGTGGACCCACTAGCTAGATGCCATTGAGGCTTAGTATCTACCTAGCTCTAGGCTCTTCTTCCTTGCTCTGTGGAGGAGCAGGTTGACATCTTCTATGAGAGGGCAAGACCTCGGCTCTCCTGAGTGTGTGGGAAGGTAGAAAACAGAGTCCTCATTTCTTTATTTCTTAACACTGCATCAAGGTCTGTCCATTTATTCACCCATGGTTCTATTATTTTGCATGGAGAATTCTGTTTCCTATTTCATTTCTGTTGGAATGTGTGTGTGTGTGTGTGTGTGTGTGTGTGTGTGTGTGTGTATAATTGCATGGAGGGTGTAGTCTGAGCACTTAGTCTGTAGGAATGGGCCTATAATGCTGTTTCCTGATAATCAAGGCTCAAGGCCATACAGTTTACAAAAAGATCTCTGATATTTAAAGCTAGCTGTAGCCTTAACTCTATACATCAGGAGCCTGATGCTACGAACCATGTCAATCACAATTGTTCCTATTTATTGAGATTTACTGCATATAAAGCATGTGTGTGTTCATCACTCCGTGTCCAACTCTTTGTGACTCCATGGACTATAGCCTTCCAGGCTCATCTGTCTGTGGAATTCTCTAGGCAAGAATACTGGAGTGGGTTGCCATTCTGTTCTTCAGGGGATCTTTCCTACCCATAGATCAAACCCAGGCGTCCTGCATTGCAGACAGATTCTTTACCATCTGAGCCACCAAGGAAGCCCAGAAAGCATGTAATTTGTATTATCTCATTTAATCTCCACAGTAATCCTCTTAGGTAGGTCCAATTATTATTCCCAAGTAATTTGGGTGTCATACAACTAGTAACTGGTTGAGTTGGGAGGTCTGTCTGACTCCAGAGCATCATGCTCATCAGCATTAACTCTGTGTTGTCTGGAAGGATCCAGAATCTCTAGGGTAGGTAGAATCACAGTCACAGAGGATAGTCATTGTGAGCTGGATGCCCAGGGGATAAATACAGCATTGGTTACATATTTCTCACAAATTTTTAAGAGGTATTTTCTTGTATAAAGAATATTGAAAGTAGCAAGTTTTAATATGACCTTAGACATCATTAAATCAACAACAGCAAGCAATGTATTTAATCAGTATAGACCTTGAAAACATCTAACCAGGCCCTTCAGAAAACTCAGAATTATTTATCTGCTCATCACAATTTATAGTGACATTTCCTCAGTGTCCTTCCTCAAGAAACAGCATTTTAAAATTAAATCTAATAACATTTTGTTTAATTATCAGAAAATATCAGTTTACCACTACTTACTTATATTTAAATAAATCTATTTTAGTACTGATATTATGTATCCAGCTATGTTAGAAATTATTCTCTTAGGATATGATATAAAAATTATGAAGTGTCTCTTTATTTTGTTATCCATAAACTATATATCATGTCTGCCACCAGATTACAAACTTGATCTTCTGCAGTCAGTAACAAGGAGCTGTGTGTGTGTGTGTTAGTCACTCAGTTGTGCCCGACTCTTTGCGACCCCATGGACTGCAATCTACCCAGGTTCCTCTGTCCATGAGATTTTCCAGGCGAGGATACTGGAGTGGGTTGTCATTTCCTTCTCCAGAGGATCTTCCCAACCCAGGGATCGAACCCAGGTCTCCTGCACCACAGGCAAATTCTTTACCGACTGAGCTACAAAGGAGGCCCAGTGCCAAAATAACTTCCGTAGTGACTTTATTGTCTATTTACTTTTGCTTGCTGTGCTGGGTCTTCATTACTGTGCAGGCTTTTCTATGATTGTGGTGAACAGAGGCTACTCTCCAGCTGCAGTGAGCAGGCCACTGTCTAGTTGCAGTGTGGGGGCATCTCACTGCGGTGGCTTTTCTTGCTGTGAAATATGGGCTCTAGAACTCTTGGGCTTCAGTAGTTGCTGCTCCTGGGGTCCAGGGCCCAAGTGGAATAGTTGTGTCAAAAGTTGTGGTACATGGATCCAGCTGCTCTGCAGCAGGTGGAATCATCCCAGACCAAGGATCAAACCCATGTCCCCTTCACTAGAAGGCAGATTCTTTACCACTGAACCACCAGGGAAATCCTGTGGTGGCTTCAATATCATGATAATAACTCTCACAATTTGAACAGTCATTCATCAATTTTTTTGTTGTTGTTGTTTTTTGTGGGGGGGGAGCGGTCTGTGCCAGCCACTGTAGAAGGTAAAGACTTCATAGTTGTCTATAGGAAATCAATGACAGAATTTTGATGCCCTTGGAATATTTCCCAGGGATACTTGATCACCAGTAAAATTTATTTTAAGAACCATGATACTACTAATCAAAATAAGATATCTAACTACCATACACACTTTACAATATCTAGTAAATGCATATTTTTATTATTAGTGATTGATGGAAAAAGGGAGAAATGAATGTGAAGTCTAAGTGACATGAAAAGGACATAAAGTAGTTTTTTGAGAAATCGAGTGGCTTGTCTTATAAATGAGCAGTCTTGCTGATACATTAGGGCCGAAACCCATTTATTTCTATGGAGAAATCATGTTTTCTTCAAATTAAACACATCCTTTCATATTCTAACTGGAGCATATGGAAATCAGCCCAGAATATAATCTCAGAGTCATCATAAAATAAGAAACTCTTTTTTCTATTGTTTTTTAGGTATTCTTTTCTGTATTCCTACTTTACGAGAAGAATTATCCTTTTTTGAAACCTACTTACAATAAAATTCCTCTTCTCATTTCCTAGTGTTAGAATCCTCAAAGAGCACTTAGGGAGATCCTGATACATGAAAAAGGATCAATCAGTAGTGAATCACTGGAATTTCATCAAATTGTACAAAATAACTCTGAAATCATAAGCCTAGAATAGAGCTAAGGGTATTCAACCCATCATGACAGACTGATTACTGCCTTCATATATCTGGAGTATAGTCTTGGCCTGCTAAGTCACTAGATGGGAGCCCACCAGGCTCCCCCGTCCTTGGGATTCTCCAGGCAAGAACACTGGAGTGGGTTGCTATCTCCTCCTCCATTGCATGAAAGTGCAAAGTGACAGGGAAGTCGCTCAGTCGTGTCTGACTCTTCGTGACCCCATGGACTGCAGCCCACCAGGCCCCTCTGTCCATGGGACTTTACAGGCAAGAGTATTGGAGTGGGGTGCCATCACCTTCTCCGAGTCTTGGCCTATATTCTTACAAATACCCAACAATTTAAATAATCAAACCTATGAGCTCTTCCTAAAAGTTTTCCCCATAAGCCCTTTTTCATAAGCATAAGCAATCTGTTAAGAATTCATGGTTTCTGCTCCTTGTTCTGCTGCCATAGCAACCTTCATACCATAGACATATGCAAAGAAACGAACACCACCTAACCAGGAACATCAATTTGTCATGACAATTGCTATGTTAAATACAAAATGACAAACCAATTTCTAATTGCTAAAGCATAAAATCAAGGGACAACCATACTTTCAGATCTCTTTTAGCAAATATGTATAATAGTGATAGTGGTGGTGTTGGTAATAAGTAATGGGACTAGAAAGGGGAGTTTGGAAGAGATAAACACATTAGACACCTATATAAGATGAGTTTGTGCAAATATTAAAATTCAGTGCTGAAAGACAACCAATTATAAAGTGGCCAGCTCCTATGTGAATATAAAACATGAAATCTGTTTTACCCATCTATTAATAATAATAAAATCTCACCTCTTTTGTAAATCTTTCAGTTTGAAAAAGATAGTTGTGAAATATGCCTTATGGTCTGAGAGTCTGATAAGTTATTCCACTAAAGCTAGGAGAATCTTAATGTGTCTTCCTAGGGCCTTCCCAGGTGGCACTAGTTGTAAAGAATCCACCCGCCATTGCAGTAGACACAGGAATGAAGGTTCAATCCTTGGATTGGGAAGATCGCCTGGCATAGGAAATGGCAACCCACTCCAGTATTCTTGCTCACCCTCAGCAAGTACTTCAGCTGGTTCTGGTTCTTCACCTGGTTGGATATACCTAATCTTTTGGGGCTTTCCAGGTAGCTTAGTGGTAAAGAATTCACTTGCCAATGCAGGAGATTCAGGAGATGCTGGATCGATCATTGTGTTAGGAAGATCCCCTGGAGGAGGAAATGGCAATCCATGCCAATATTCTTTCCCGGAAAATCCCCAAATCCCATGTACAGAGGAGTCTCGTGAACTGTAGTCTATGGGGTCACAAAGAGTTGAACACAACTGAGTGACTGAGGACACAGGGTTCTAGAGCAAAATCATGCCTTGAGCAGGGGAGAATTACACATTCAGGCAGCAGCCTTGGCAAGCTACCAGGCACATGGAAAAGGAAAACTTTGATCAATAACTATCTGGCTAGAGTTGCACCTCATAAGTTGACTTTTGTCAGACCTACAAAGTCATAAGATCAAGCATGAAAGTGTTAATTGCTCAGTTGTGTCCGACTCTTTGCAACCGCATGAACTGTAGGCCAAAGCTCCGTCCATGGAATTCTCTAGGCAAGAATACTGAGTGGGTTGCCATTCCCTTCTTTAGGGGATCTTTCTGACCCAGGGATAGAACCTGGGTCTCCTACAATGCAGGCAGATTCTTTACTGTTTGAGCCATCAAGAAAGCCCAAGATCAGGTATGCCCAGTAGCAATTCACTGCAGGATAGAAATGGAATTCCTGGAAGCAGGCACAGAACTGGCTGGAAGGCACAAGTAAGCTACAGAAATAAGTATCCCAGACCCACCTCTCACTAAGCACTTTCATGGGCCCTCACCCTCACCTGACATCTATACCCATGGAAGTGAAGAGGCAGGGCATCCCTTTATAACAAGCTGATGGAGGGCAAAAAAGACCAAGCTTAGTTTATGGATAGATTGACTCAATGTGTAAGTGCAAGCTAAAAAAAAAAAAGACTGCCGAATACTACAATCCTATTGAGGACTGGCTCCAAAATTCAGTCATGAGGGTAGGTCCTCCCAACAAGCAGAGCTTTATAAGTGCATACTCTTCTTTCTTAAAAACGGCCTAAAATGAGAATTTACATAGGCTCATGGGTAGTGGTGAATGCATTAGCTGCATATTTAAAGTGCCTGTGAAAACAAATACTTGAAGGTCAGGGGTAAGAATGTCTGGAGAAGAGACATGTGGAGGAGCTAAAGAAGTGGACATAAAATATGAAGATCTTTGTATCACATATCAGTGCCCAACAGAAATCACCTCTCATGGAAGAGGCACTAAATTGCCAACGAGACAGAATGACTCAGCCAGTTGATGTCATCCTGTTGTCTCCAATCATACTTGTGCTAGCACAATGGACTCTTGTATTAGACATGCTGATACTGATGAAGGCTGCTGTGCAGGGCTTATGTGGGCTCCCACTGACCATGGTTGATCTAGTTACGGCTGCTGTCAAATGCTCAACTTGCCATCACCTGGGCTCCATATATATAGCCTTATCTCTAGAAGAGATGAATGAGCTTCAAAGAAACAGGCTCAACTGGAAGATCACAGAGGGCCACTTAGAAACCCATCACAGGATCAAGCTATTATGCTGGGTTTATACTTGGAAGTTTTTATTTCCATTGGATTAGTCAGACGTTAGAGATATTTACTTTAATCTGCCTTATTAGCAATTAATATTTAATTTGATGTGCGTGTGTTAGTCTCTCAGTTGTGTCTGACTCTTTGCGACCCCATGGACTCCAGGCTCTTTAGACTCTAGACCCACTAGACTCTTCTGTCATGAAATTCTCCAGGCAAGAATACTTGAGTGCATAGCCATTCCCGTCTTGAGGGGCTCTTCCGAACCCAGGGATCAAACAGAGGTCTCCTGCATTGCAGGCAGATTCTCTACTGTCTGAAATACCAGGGAGCTCCCATTGAGCTTAACAGTTTTCATCAAATAAAATGCTTCTGAGTCTCTCACTAAGATGGAAAATGTCCAAATTGAAATCAGTCATCAATCAGTCCAACATATGACTAACTCATTTTGATTAGATCTGAGTATTAATGAGACAAAAGTTGAAGTCACTGGCCTTTTAAAAATTTTTATTTTAAGAAGGTATGTTTTATTTTTAGAATTTGTGTGCAGCAGAAGCTATCTGGTACAAGCCATCCATCTTCTGCTTGCCACGCTAATCCTCAGTCAAACTTGTATAATAAAATTACTTCCTTCTCCTTCTGGCCCTAGGTTATGGAACTCCTTAATGTTACTCCTTGGTGACCCATATTTCCGATGTTGAACGGAAATTAAGTCAGTGGCTGTTACCTTTAAGTTTAACGTAATACCACTGTACTATGATAGAACTATCCCTTAGACACAGCAAGTACTCAAAAGATGTTTGTTGAATTAATATGAACAATTTCACAGAGCATCAGTATTTGTAGGAGTTTCAGAAAATATTTTAAATTCATCTCTATCCCTTATCTTCCACACCCAATTTTTTTTTAATCTCTTGAATACATCCATCTGTAATCCATCTACTTCTCCTCAGTTTTACAGCCACCATGTAGCGTCTACCTCTATCATCTTTTACTTGCAGTACTGCTAATTGGTCTCAGGTCTCCTTCAGTGTCCCTTGGACAGCAAGGAAATCAAACCAGTCCATCCTAAAGGAAGTCAACCCTGACTATTCACTGGAAGGACTCATGATGAAGCTGAAGCTCCAATACTTTGGCCACATGATGCAAAGAGCTGATTCATTGGAAAAGATCCTTATGCTGGGAAATACTGAGGGCAGGAGCAGAAGGGGTGACAGAAGATGAGATTTTTGGATGGCATCATTAACTCATTGGACATGAGCTTGAGAAACCTCTGGGAGATAGTGAAGGATAGGGGATTCGGGCATGCTGCAGTCATGGGGTTGCAAAGAGTTGGACATGACTTAGTGAGTGAACAACTCCTTCAACCTAGCCTTTACAGGGCAGTGAATTGATTTTAAAGGAAAACCTGATCACTTTATACTCCTGTTGAAAATACTTTAATACTGCTCATTGCTCTTAGGATAAAGACCACAATACTCTGAGATCCTCCAGACCTATCCTCTGCCCACCTCTCTGGCAGTGGTGTTTCTAGAGTTTAGTTAGGGCCAATGACCTGAAAAGTGAGGGTTGAAGACTTCTCCAGAAGGTACAACTAAACAGTAAACACCCTGCTTTTCCTATTGAGGTGGGGAGGCTTCCAGGGCTAACGGTCCCTGGGATGCAGCTGCTCCCCAGCTTCACTCCCTTCCGCTCCCCAGTCTCACTCTGCTCCCTCTTTCTTGCCTTTCTTTCAGTTCTCAGGACATCCCAAGTGCCTTTCATCTCAGAGCCTTTTGTTTATTGTACTTTCTACCTAGAGCCATTTTATTGCTTTAAATATTACTCAGCCCACGGTTCTCAGATTAAGTGTCATTTCCTCAGGGAAAATGTCCCTGCACTAAGGTGGTTCCCCAAATCATAGGCTCTGCCCTTCACACAGGTAGCCTAGTCTCTCCCATCAGATCAAAAGTTTTGGGGAGGCAGGGGCAATTTCTGTCTTGTTTACTGCAGTCTTCATAGTGCCTGACTTGCTCCATCCACGTTTGTTGAATGAATGAACTGCTTTGCAGTTTGCACTGCAATTGGAAGGGACTTTACTGATAATGAAATTGGGATTTGGGGTGGTTGCTGGTATTGCTCACGGTCTTATAGCTAATTAGCAGCAATATCAGAAGTGAAAGGCTGTTGAGAATATTGATTCTGGACTCAGCAAGTTTTCTGAGTATGAACTCATTGAATCCCCTACAGCTGCAGGAGCTAGGTACCATTAAGGTAACTTACCTGAGGTCACACATGATGGGTAATGGGATCAGGACTTGAACCACTTTTACTCTGAAAGAACTGGCCATTCCAAATGCACCAGTAGGACTGAGAAAACAGACAGAATGTAGCCTCATCATAAGGCAGAGAGAAAATAAGGAAAGGCAAGAATATCGGTAAGAATCAAGGGTGGGTCACACTGAACAGATATATTCTTTTCAGCTGAATGTGTGTCTCATGAAGTTACCTGTGTTCCAATGGGTCCTGTTAATTTGGACAGTACCATCAGTGCCCCAAATTAAGGAGGGGGGTGCATACTGAGGCTAAGGCAGTTGGGGAAATAGTAGTGCTTCAGATTTGATGAAGACATGATGCTTTGTGAGAGCTGCTGACATCTGAATCCTCCTTCTGTAGGAGAAAGCCCCCCACCCCCAGGAATGACGCTTGTTGCTGTGACAGGAGTGGGGCCAGTAGGCCACCTGCTGCGTGTCAACCTCTTTAAAAGACACTCTGCAACATCCTCAGAACCAAGTGGGAGAAAACATTTGTGTTTCAGAGAAAAGGGTGAAGAAGCAGGGAGAGAGGAGGATAGAATAAGAAGTGAAAGAGGAAGGAGAGAGCTGAGGAGAGACAAGGAAAAACAGGATGAACAGTAGAATATAAGACAAGGCAGCTTTTTTGCAATATAGAATTTAATGATTGTTGAAAGAACTAAGAGACTTCATTTATTTAGAATGTAAGTGGTAGGATTAGTGGGTTTTGTCTTTATTAATTGTTCCACTGATGTTTCTAATGCATACCACTTTTAAAATAGTAATGGCATCTTTATAATCATGGTCAGTCTCAGTCTGTCTCCTTTACATCTATTGTTTAAATGCAATATTTATGGAATTATCCCCCTGGATTAACCCGTCACTTCTCTTACAGTCCCTGCAAGCTTCCTTCTAGAAGCTCAATATTTGTGTTGTATCCCAGACCTCAGGACTCCTGGATATCTAGGCCTCTGATACTCTGTGAATTGGTAAACGATTAAGACAGAATCAGAATTACCTCATCACAATTTCTACTAATAGAAAAACCAGGAATTATCTCATTATGGGCTTCCCTGGTGGGTCAGATTGTAAAGAATCTGTCTTCAATGCAGGAGACACAGGTTCTACCCCTGGGCTGGGAAGATCCCCTGTAGGAGGAAATGGCAACCCACTCCAGTAGTCTTGCCTGGAAAATCCCATGGACAGAGGAGCCTGGTGGGCTACAGTCCGTGGGGTCTCAGTGAGTCAGACACAACTGAGTGACTGACACTTTCATGAACTGGTGAGACCTTAGATAACTCAGTTTGTATAGAGCACCTCCAGAGAGGGTGGGATTCTGATTCCAAGAGGGAGAATGTAGTCTGACATTCAATCAGATGTGAGAGGGAAAAAGCAAAGCTCACAATAGGAGGGTTGGTTCATGTGTCATATATAAATTGGGCGTTGTATCGTTTTTTTCCCCAAATTTCTCCTAATAACATAGATGTCATGTGCAGTACAGTTGGTGTATTTCACAGGTGAGTATTATAATCCTATAAAAGCATTTTGAGACTGCAGGGTGTGAGTCATGACAAAAATACCAAGAATTATTGTCCTTTCTCTTCCACTCAGGAGGACTCATTTTGCATCTCATCTGTAGCAATGTATGTTTTGAAGAACTATAAAGATGAAAGCAATATCAAAATATAAAACCAAGGCTAGATCATAAAGAACTAATTTCTCCAGTTAAATTATATTGTTAGTATTTAATGCAATATTTATAAGATATAAAATCTGACCTTACATTTTTAAAGTCAATCCAAAAACTTCAAAATTTATCTTAATATTTTCTTTTTGTACTCTAAATGTCTTTCATAATGAAATTATATTCAA
>SJYC01029551.1:0-12317 GCA_006408675.1 Madoqua kirkii | reverse complement strand
GAAGTAATGAAATTTTTCTTTAAGTAATACTTCTTTAAGTAAGAAATAATCATAATTCTTTTAGAGCCATAAAGATCTGAGGCACTCCGGGAAAGATGTTTTCATACAAGTAGAACATGTCAGTGATATCAAATTATCTTATAAGAAGGCCATGAGATAGCCAGTAATCAAGTACACTCATGACAATGACCTTGATCTGATATGACTTCACTGGATCCATGCCCATTTGGACTGAACTGTTAAAAGGAACACAGACATTGGGCAGTGAAAGTGGGCCTGCCCTCTTCCTTGGTATTATATTGAGACTTTAGGAAATTACTCTGAAGTGCTTATTATAAACCACTATGTTCCCAAGGCCATCAATTCTCCTTACAAAATGTTATCTCAACATAATTTGACAAAACTTTCAAGCGACTGAACTAACAGTTATTCTACTAGCAAACATTCTGTTTCTATACTGAAATGAAAGGGGAATGGGAAATACAAATCGTTTTAGCAGCCTTTACATAACCGAGCGGCAAACACTGACGTCTCAAGGCCAGCATTCGCGCAGTTTCCAAGGAGCTGCTGTAAGCACAGCCTCCTCTTCCTGGTGAACTACCAGGTTGGCCTACAGCACTGCTCCTTTTCCCATACTTCTGGCACCTGCACTGTGTTCTGCTGGTTTCGCGCTGGCTGTTTGGGATTCTAAGAGAATCTACTTAGGAAGATCTTGGCCTTCATATAATTAATATTTAGGAATAGCAAAAGCTGTGGAAACCATGAAGAAGTAGGTGTTCGTAACAATGAAGATATTTAGAGTGATCAGATTTTTCTTTAGGTATCACATTCAGTGAATGCATAGCAGACAATATTTTATTTTCAAGTTTGTTACCTGCAGATTGTTCCTTGGGGAGATACTGTGAGTTCTCTGCAATATGTCAGCATTGGGAAAGCATGGCTGAATAATTACTGGTCTGCTCATCTGAGGTGAAGGATGGAGGCTCATTTCTCTCTGTCTTTCAAAAGTCTGTTTAGTTAATCAATGTAAGGAACATATAGAATCATATAAATGACTTGAAGAGCCAGAGTCTTATACTTGGCAAAATTTGCTCATTATTCCAAAGCAATCAATTCTATTTCAGGCCAGATGATAGTGATAGTCATTTCTGCCCCATTCTAGGCTCATGATGGGCTCACACTTCTACGCCCTTTATTGTTAGGAAGAGAACCATAAGACTAGTTCTGAAGAATAGTTATAAGGAAAATGGAGTGGGTGACCTCGGGCTTGGACTTCTTGGTTTTCACAGTGAGACTCTCCAGATCTTACTCTTTCCTTTTGCATGGTGATAGATAATTGTAAGAAACATAGTGGCTGTTCCATCAACCTGGGTCCCTGAGTGACTAGAGTGCATTGAATCCATCCCCACCTTACTGTCCCCAAATGGATTTGAAACATGAGCAAGGAATTACTCTTTGTTTTAAGGTACTGAGCTTTAAAAGTTTATTGGTACTACCTTCACACGTCTCTACTCATTCAGAATAAAGTCATAAATTGCTAGCTGGATGTAACAAGAGAAGGAAAATACCTCAGACAGTGCATATCTGACCACTGAGATTGTTGGACAACTTCCCTCCAATTTCACAATCTTGACTAGGCTTAAGCTCACATTAAGATTCCTTTAATAGAGGCATGCTTCAGTAATACATGCCACTAACAACACGCTTCTCAGATAGCTTCCCAATGGGACTCTATGCACAAGATAACATAGAAAGGCCTAAAAATAATGTGGTTAAAATACATTCATGCTTTGAAGTGAGCTCTCTGCAATTTCTAAATTTAACTCAGATCATCACACTGTGGCTTTGCAACCTCCTGGGGGTGCTTCCCAGGTGTAACCTGAAACTGGCTCTGGTACTCAATATTCCTGTCCTCGGAGAGCACAAGTAGAGACCTAAGAAGGAGGTAAATCCCTCCAGGTTTTAGGTGGGCGATTTGATAAACAAGGGAATTTACATAGAAGACTTATCTAAGGTGTCCACAAATTGAGTTGATCTCTATACCCACAACCAGAATCTTAAAAAGTTTATGTAGAGGACTTAACTGAGTTCAGTCACATATGTAGTCCAAATGATCTCATCAACACATTATTATCTCAAGGTTGTATCCTTGAGGGAGCACCTGCAAGTGGCAAAGGCAAGATGAACACACATTCCAAGGACAAAGACTAGGAGCCTCCAATGCCTGGGTCAGACCTGCAATCACATCTCTTGACAACTTCCCCCCAACATGCACTCTGCATAGTGGTGGAGATAGACATCACGTAAAATACATCTTTATATTCAAGAGCTCAAATTTGTGGGTGAAAAAAATCCACTTATTTTTCTAAGTATTTTGTGCTATGGATTTAAAATATATTTTCTCAATGAATTCTGAAAACTTTCTTGCAATCCAGCATTGTGAACTAGAACTCCATGAACTAGTGATGTTGATAATTTATTGTTTTTATGTACAAGGCATTATGCTGTGTGTCTTATATACATTGACTTATTAATTTATCATAGCAAGTCCACTAAGAGGAAGCTGAAATTCAGAGAATTTAAGAAAGTTTTCCAAAGAAATACATGAGTAAGTGTTAGATAAGGACTCATCCTCAGGTCTAATTTCAAAGTCTGTAATGGTTAAATATTGTGGATACTACAGAGGGATTATGCTCATCAAGAATTTAGTATCTGTTGGGAAGATGATTAACACAGACATTTCCTAGTATGAAACTGAGAAAACTGATGGCAAAGCTAAGTAAATATAGCCAGTAAATTCTTTTCAACTATTCCTGTGAGATTTACTCCATTGTCTATAAGTTGCAATAATAACAAGTATTCAGTTGCTGTTATTCAGTTAGTAAGTCATGTCTAACTCTTTTTGACCCCCATGGACTACAGTAAGCCAGGCTTTCCTGTCCATCTCTTTCTCCCAGAGTTTGAACTTCCAGAGTTCAAATTCATGTCCATTGAGATAACCTGGAAGAAATGGATAGATTCTTAGAAAAGTTCAGTCTTCCAAGACTGAATCAGGAAGAAATAGAAACTATGAGCAACCCAATTACAAGCACTGAAATTGAAGCAGTGATCAAAAATCTCCCAAAAAATGAAAGCCCAGGACAAGATGGCAATTACCAATGGCACTTTTCACAGAACTAGAACAAAAAAATTTTCACAATTCATATGGAAACATAAAAGACCCCGAATAGCCAAAGCAGTTTGAGAAGAAAGAACGGAGCTGGAAGAATCAACCTTCCTAACTTCAGATTATACTATAGAGCTACGGTCATCAAGACAGTATGGTACTGGCCCCAAAGCAGAAATATAAACCAATGAAACAAGATAGAAAGCCCAGAAATAAACCCATGCACCTATGGGTACCTTGTTTTTGACAAAGGAAGCAAGAATATACAATGGGGCAAAGACAGCCCCTCCAATAAATAGTGCCTGGAAAACTGGACAGCTAGATATAAAAGAATGAAATTAGAACACTTCCTAACACCATACAAAAAGATAAATTCAAAATGGATTAAGGACTTAAATGTAAGACCAGAAACTGTAAAATTCTTAGAGGAAAACATAGGCAGAACACTCGATATTATAAATCAAAGCAAGATCCTCTATGACCCACCTACTAGAGTAACAAAAATAAAAACAAAAGTAAACAAGTGGGACCTGATTAAACTTAAAAACTTTTGCACAGAAAAGGAAACTACAAGCAAGGTGAAAAGACAATGGGAATGGGGAAAATAATAGCAAATTAAACAGCTGACAAAGGATTAATTTCCAAAATATACAAGCAGCTCATACAATTCAATGCCAGAAAAGCAAACAACCCAATCAAAAAGTGGGGAAAAGACTTAAACAGACAGTTCTCCAAAGAAGACATACAGATGGTTAACAAGCACATGAAAAGATGCTCAACATCACTCATTATTAGAGAAATGCAAATCGAAACTACAATGAGATATCACCTCACACCAGTCAAAATGGCCGTCATCAAAAAGTCTACAAACAATAAATGCTAGAGACAGTGTGGAGAAGAGGGAACTCTCTTGCACTATGGATGTGAATGTAAATTGATACAGCCACTATGGAAAATGGTATGGAGAGTCCTTAAAAAACTAGGAATAAAACCACCATATGACCCAGCATCCCACTCCTAGGCATAAACCCTGAGGAAACCAAAATTGAAAAAGACACATGTATCCCATTGTTCATTGCAGCGCTATTTACAATAGCTAGAACATGGAAGCAACCTAGATGTCCATTGACAGATGAATGGATAAAGAAGTTGTGGTATGTATACACAATGGAATATTACTCAGCCTTAGAAAGGAACACATTTGAGTCAGTTCTGATGAAGTGGATGAACCTAGAACCTATTATACAGAGTGAAGTGAGTCAGAAAGAGAAAGAGAAATAATGTATTCTAACAGGAGACACATGAGTTTGGGAGTGTGTGATGAACTCTCAACTCCGGGAGTTGGTGATGAACAGGGAGGCCTGGTGTGCTGCAATTCATGGGGTCGCAAAGAGTTGGACATGACTGAGCAACTGAACTGAACTGAACTGATTGCATATATATGGAATCTAGAAAAATGGTAATGAAGAATTTATTTGCAGGGCAGCAATGGAGAAACAGACATAGAGAATTGACTTAGGGACATGGGGAGAGGGGAGAAGAGGGTGAGATGTATAGAAAGAATAATATGGAAACTTACAATATATTAAATAGATAGCCAACGGGAATTTGCTGTATGTCCCAGGAAACTCAAAAAGGGGCTCTGTATCACTCTAGAGCTATGGAATGGGGCAGGAGATGGGAGAGAGGTTCAAAAGGGAGGGGATATGTGTATACCTATGGCTAATTTACAGAGAAGGCAATGGCATTCCACTCCAGTATTCTCGCCTGGAAAACCCTATGGATGGACGAGCCTGGCAGGCTACAGTCCATGGGGTTGCTAAGAGTCGGACACGACTGAGCAACTTCACTTTCACTTCTCACTTTTATGCATTGGAGAAGGAAATGGCAACCCACTCCAGTGTTCTTGCCTGGAGAATCGCAGGGACGGGGAGCCTAGTGGGCTGCCATCTGTGGGATTACACAGAACTGGACACGACTGAAGCAACTTAGCAGTAGCATGGCTAATTTATGTTGAAATTTGACAGAAAACAAAACAATTCTGTAAAGTAATTATCCTTCAATAAAAAATAAATTAAGAAAAATAAAAAATTCATGTCCATTGAGATTCAGAGATGAATAGTCATTAACTTTATTTATCAAGAAATTGTTAAACATTAACTAAAGGTCAAGTATTTTCATCCCTTTTTCTGTGCCCTGGATCTCAGGGGCTCTTGCATCCACCTGTGACCCTCTCTAAATTCAGTATCTGTAAATGTTTCCCTCTCATTTACTAAACTTGTACCTGGGACTGAGAATGTAATCAGATGAGAATATTTTTTGGTAATATAGGAAGGACTTTATTTTTACTTGCAAGTGATTAATTTACCTAATTTATTTGGACCCATGGGCTTTCCTGGTAGCTCAGATGGTACAAAATCCTCCTGCAACGTGGGAGACCTGGGTTCGATCCCTGAGTTGGTAAGATCCCCTGGAGGAGGGCATGTCAACCCACCCCAATATTCTTGCCTGGAGAATCCCCATGGACATAAAAGCCTGGCGAGCTACAGTCCGTGGGGTTACAAAGAGTCAGACACGACAGAATGAGTAAGCCCAGCAGAGCACAGTTGGACCCATAGAATGTGAGGAGGCAACTGGAGAAGCTCAGACTCTGAAGCTGAATTTGGAATGTTGACTAAAGAAATGCTAGGGCCATAAAGGCAGAAACGGGCATTCCTGACATAGGTTAAATCTTTTCATGCATGTTCAGTTTTCTGCTGTGTTTCCCAACTATATCTCTTCGGTGAGTATAACTCTTTGCAACTACCTCTACCAACTCTTTTTCAGGTACGGTGGTTTCTCCGTTCTTGTCACCGTTTGCTTAACCCCAGCCCATACCGCTCCATAGATGGTGTTTCAGTGGTGAAGAATCCACCTGCCAATACAAGAGACATAGGTTCAACCCCTGGACTCCATCCCTGGGTTGGGAAGGTCCCCGGAGAAGAAAATGGCAACCCACTCCAGTACTCTTGCCTGGTGAATCCCATGGACGGAGGAACCTGGTGGGCCACAGTCCATGCGGTCTCTCTGAAGCTGAATTTGGAATGTTGACTAAAGAAATGCTAGGGCCATAAAGGCAGAAACGGGCATTCCTGACATAGGTTGACATAGGTTAAATCTTTTCATGCATGCTCAGTTTTCTGCTGTGTTTCCCAACTATATCTCTTCGGTGAGTATAACTCTTTGCAACGACCTCTACCAACTCTTTCTCAGGTACGGTGATTTCTCCGTTCTTGTCACCGTTTGCTTAACTCCAGCCCATACAGCTCCATATCTGGTGTTTCAGTGGTGAAGAATCCACCTGCCAATACAAGAGACATAGATTCAACCCCTGGACTCCATCCTTGGGTTGGGAAGGTCCCCGGAGAAGAAAATGGCAACCCACTCCAGTATTCCTGCCTGGTGAATCCCATGGACGGAGGAACCTGGTGGGCCACAGTCCATGTGGTCGCAAGAGAGTCAGACACAACTTGGGTTGGGAAGGTCCCCGGAGAAGAAAATGGCAACCCACTCCAGTATTCCTGCCTGGTGAATCCCATGGACGGAGGAACCTGGTGGGCCACAGTCCATGTGGTCGCAAGAGAGTCAGACACAACTTACTGACTAAAACAATAACAACATAAGTCCTCACAGCTCCATCCCATTGCTTTCATTCTGGTTCATTTTCTACATCATAGTCTGAATTTGCATCCTGAAACATAAATCTAGTCACTTGTCTTTCATCCTTCAGATATTTGTTGGTTTCCTACTACCCACAAGGGATAAATTAGCATCACAGCCTGATGTATAAGACACTTTGCAACTCAACTCAGTCCCAGGTTTCTTCTAGAATCCCCTTTCCTGACATTTTCTTCCTGAACTGCTTTCGTTCTCCCATTTCCCACCTCACTCGTTAACCTGATGGGTTAATCATAGAACGCCTCGCTCTTTCCAGAGTATCTCATGACTTTTCAGGTCAATGTGATTTGGAAGCTGGTTATAACGACTTTGACTTTTCAATCTGGAAAATGCACACTTACTCTTTAAATCGAGTACAAATATCAGCTCTTTGGTAAAGACTTTCCCAGCTGCCCCAGGCAAAGCTCATCAGCTTCTTTATAGGACCAGCAAAGCACGTTGTTCCTATTTACAGTATCGACTTCATTGTGTTATAAGTCATCTGTTTGTACGTCTCTCTTTTCTACTAAACTGGGAGCAAGACCTATAATATCGCAGACATTACTGTATTCCCTGTGACTTGTATAAGGCTTGACACATAGCAAATGCTCAAAAATGTTTGCCTAGTAAAAGGAAAGAGTTTTCTCCCTTAGTATCTAAATTACCAGTCCAAGATGATAACTCGATCACAAGAGACAGACATTGTGGTCCCATCACAATAACGTGCCTCTGATAACCGAATTTTAGCAAGTGTTCCACTGAAACAAAACAGGCAGTTCTCCTGCAGCAGTTTGACACAAATACCTAGGTAAGCAGCACTGCTATTTCGGGCATCCTGTCATCTCCCACTTGTCTCCAATGCAGCTGGAGAAAGAGCTTGTGCTGGCACTGATGTCTTAGGAATGCAAGCTCCGTGCGCGGCCACTGCTGTCTGTCTCCCTGTCACCCGCCGTCCTTGGAGCAGGCCCTCTGCACTGTGTGAAGTGTCCTGATGCAGAGCCCATCAAGACAGATGGCACCGTCTGCAGGCAGGATTTTGATAGTTAAGCTTCCTAGCTCTTAGGCTAACAGAACAGTTTTTTCCCTTGCTGCATGAAAATTCAGTAACATCAATACCTGTCTCTTATACACATCTCATAAACCCTGGGAGCATCTCGGTCTAGAAGTGTGTCCGCATGCTCAATCACTCAATCAAGTCCAATTATAACCCAATGACTGTAGCCCACCAGGCTCCTCTGTCCATGGATTTCCCAGGCAGGAATACTGGAGTAGGTTGCCATTCCCTCCTTGAGGGGATCTTCCCCCAGGATTGAACCCATGTCTCTTGCACTGGCAAGTGTATTCTTTATCACTGAGCCTCACAGGAAGCCTGCTTAGCATAACCTATCACCTGTTTACCCCTCAAACTCCACACCCCACACTCCTTGAGGGAGGGGTCTTCTCATTAATATGTATATTACTAGCATCTGTGGCGGAGAAGGCAATGGCACCCTACTCCAGTACCCTTGCCTGGAAAATTCAATGGACCGAGGAGCCTGGTGGGCTGCAGTCCATGGGGTCACTAAGAGTCGGACACGACTGAGCAACTTCACTTTCACTTTTCTCACACACACACACACACACACACACACATATATATATATATATATATATATATATATGTATGTATAATTGAATCACTTTACCATGTAGCAGAAATTAGCACACCACTGTAAATCAACTATGTTGCGCTTGCTGTTTAGTCACTAAGTCATTTCAGATTCTTTGCAACCCCATGGGCTGTAGCCCACTTTCCAGGCTTCTCTGTCCATGGGATTTTCCAGGCAAGAATACTGGCATTGGTTACCGTTTCCTTCTCCAGGTGATCTTGCTGACCCAGGGATCGAACCTGCATCTGCTTGGCAGGCAGATTCTTTCCCACTGAGCCACCGGGGAAGCCCAAATCAACTAAACTTCAATAATCCTTGCTGTTTAGTCACTAAGTCCTGTCAGATTCTTTGCAATCCCATGGGCTGTAGCCCATCTTCCAGGATTCTCTGTCCATGGGATTTTCCAGGCAAGAATACTGGCATTTGTTGCCATTTCCTTCTCCAGGGGATCTTGCTGACCCAGGGATGGAACCTGCATCTCCTGCCTGGCAGGCAGATTCTTTTCCACTGAGCCACCAGGGAAGCCCAACTCAACTAAACTTCAATAAATTTTTAAGAATGATTAGTAAACCTAAAAAAAGAAAAGAAAATCTGTCTTGTTCAGGAAGCTTCTCCACTATGCAACCACAGTTGCAGTTTGAGATAGACCAAGTTACTCTTTTGAAGAGCTCAAAACTTACCATTGTCAATATTTTCCCCAGTGACTGCCAATTATGTTAATGTGTCACTGCCAAAATTCATTTTCAGTCATCTGTGAGTTTACCCCTTGTAGGCGTCTGTTTACGTGCTCATATTCTGGAGACAGAGAACATATGAGCTGATTCATTTTGCTGTAGCAGCGCAGAATCAACAGTTTGCTTAACTTAGCTAATTAAACTTTAAAATTAGATTGCTGCTTATATTGCCTGCACACATGGCCAGAGTATTTAGGAACATACTATTATCGCAATCCTAACTGCTATTCTAGTTTATTTTATGTTTATGGCTCTTCATTCCTACACTCACAGTTTTAAACAGCAAGCATGGCTGGAAGTCATTTAATCAGCTCAGCATATTAAAAAGTGCCCCCAAACTGTGCTGATTCATCAGCATTTTAATGCTACAACTCATACATGCATATAATTCCAGTTCCAGTTCTCCTTGCTAGGAAAAAGTAGAAGATGAGAGTTTGTACTTTTAAGAATTTAAAAGACATGTAAATATATATATATATAGTAAAAAAAAAAATACAAAAGACATGGTTAGTGTCTTTTATTGTCTAATAAAAATTCATGTTGATCTTAGTATATAGTTTGGATTATCAAAACGGTCATTGCTGAAGCAATTTTTTATATTAAAAGTAAAAAGGTAGCAGACTGTCAGTATGCCCAGGGAGATTAGACTGTAAGATTCTGGAATCTTTAGCTTTCCAAAATTTCATTTTCATAGCTTTAAAGTGAGAGGATGGAAACCAAAACAGTGTTTAACTTCTCCTTATCCCCCCTTCTTTTCTTCCTCTTTTTCTTTTCCTTCCTCTTCTCCATTTTGACATTGACCTGGGAGAGCTAGCAAAATTGTGTGCATATGAATGTAACCAGAGAAGCAGAAGACCTCACAATTTACCCTGTGCGGCGTTGCAAGCATTGGACTCATAAATGCATGTTTCCTCCCTTCAGCTCATGGGGTGCATTTGGGCTTTGCCTGGAAATGCTACTTGGGCCTAAAGGGGTGAAAACTGTAACTTTACAGTTTCTACCAGCTCTTTGATAGGTAAATTTGAAACAGATTAGAAACCAGAGGATAAATAGAATGGCTGGCCAGTGGATACAACTATTGCTTTTTTTTTCATGCGTGAAGGGCTGTTCCTTTTGTAGGCAGAGATCTGTACAGATTCTCTTACATGTCAGGAAAATGCTTCTTCTTAAAATATGGAACTGGGTTACACTGTTTCCAAGAACAAGTATATGTCTTTGGGAAACAGTTTTGCCCGCAGGTATATTCGTGGCTGAGCCTGGATGATCAGTATGCTTGTTCTTTTATTTTCCACTAGGGGGAGATTTTAAAGGGCTCATGCTCTGGGCCATCTTATTCAAGTTCAACCAATGGGTTAAGCTGCATTGAATAAACCAGTCTTTGAAAATTACATTGTAAGTGAGTTTTACATTCCACAAACTGTCTCACGGGGGCAAGACATAAATTCTGATGCAACTAAACGTCTGTTTTTGTATCTTCATATGTTTTGAGTAGCAGACAACTTAGCCTTAGTCCTTGCCGTGTAACTTCCCTCAAACCCCATAATCTCAGGTGTGTGAAGTGCTGTCATTTGCAGAGAATGCGTGGGGAGGGGAGACTATTTAGCTCTGATCATTTGTCCTCTCACATAATGCTGAGACACAACCATTCTTTACAATATGGTCCCTTCAGGCCTCTCCTGATTCCACCTCTTGGCTCGGGAAATAAGGTTATTTTGTTTGTTTTGAGTAGCAGACAACTTAGCCTTAGTCCTTGCCGTGTAACTTCCCTCAAACCCCATAATCTCAGGTGTGTGAAGTGCTGTCATTTGCAGAGAATGCGTGGGGAGGGGAGACTATTTAGCTCTGATCATTTGTCCTCTCACATAATGCTGAGACACAACCATTCTTTACAATATGGTCCCTTCAGGCCTCTCCTGATTCCACCTCTTGGCTCTGGGAAATAAGGTTATTTTGTTACGATGCCTGTGCTCCCATTTTTAGCCACCTTTCTGGAAATAGCTAGAAATCAAGCCTCAGGTGTCCTGCCTGAGAATGCAGACAGCTCTCTCACTTCGGCTCTCTACCTCTGCTTCCCCTCTTTCTCCTGCTTCCCCCTCTTTCTCTTCTCTTATCCCTTTTCTCTGCTTTCTCCCCAGTTCAGGGTACACATCTGATGTGTCTGAACAGGCAGGAATCCACTTACTCAGATATTTAACAGACAGCTTAAGTTTCATATGGGCAAACTAAACCTTCTGAGTTTAGTTCCTCAAACTGCTACTTCTTCAATGTTCCGCCTCTCAGAAAAATGGCACTTCCTCACACTCAGAAGCCCCAGACTTGGAATTCATCCACGATTCTCCTCTTTTCCTCATCCTCTTCATGCTCAGTCTTCACCAGTTCATCCTTAAATCCGAGACTTAGTTTCTCCTGTTTGCTTTGTATCACAGAGGGACTGATTCCTGCAGGATATCCTTCCGGGGGCCCCTGGCAGCCTGCTGTCTGCATTGGCAGCTGACCAGAGGGCAGGAAAAAGAGCCAAGCCAGGGTGTTCACCCTTCCTATGTGTGAGCCTCAGTAACGTCTGCATCTCCAGCCTCCCAGTGAACAACTTCCACCTCCCGAACCCATACCCGTGTTCCAGTTTCTGCCAAAAAGCCCTGACTTCTGGACTGTAATACCATCACTTCCTCTCCTCAGCCTCCAGCATACAGTCAATATACCATCCTATATACCATCCAATATACCATCCTATATAGCTTCTTGGCTTTTTGATCATTGGTACAAATAATTCCTCTATTGCCTAACTCCCTCCATTGCATCTTACTGGTCAGGGTTATATCAAATGTCCATGCTTAAACATATCCCTGGTAAGGGGAATAAGATGAACACAGTTGACTTGCATTAATCCACCTTTATCCTCTGGGACTGGGGAAGAGCCATGAAGTTCATAGTTGCTGAATGTTCTGCTGCTGCTGCTAAGTTGCCTCAGTCGTGTCCAACTCTGAGTGACCCCATAGACGGCAGCCCATCAGGCTCCCCCATCCCTGGGACTCTCCAGGCAAGAACACTGGAGTGGGTTGCCATTTCCTTCTC